>JANZLH020000138.1:1338953-1357450 GCA_026770325.2 Erythroxylum fimbriatum
TATCTATACTTATAAGGCTTTAAGCCCAATAACCCTTTTAACCCAACTAATCCAATACTACTTAATCCAAATTAATCATACTTTAGGCCATGATTTAATCCCTTAATTAGACCTGAATTAATTTCCAACCTAAACATAATTAAATTTCAATTAACGATTTTTAATAAATCCACAAAATTAAAAATCATGCCTCAAATTAAACAAAACAGGTTTGGGGTCCAACATCGTGAAAGAATTTCACATCCAATAACACAACTGACTCGTGTTAACCTTGTCAGAGGATTTTTCTAACTACTTTCACTCAAACAAAAATTAATAAAAAATAACTCAAGTACTTAATCAACTAAGAACTGAAAGACAATATACTTGAGATAAAAGAAAAGGACTTCCCTATAGTTTCAGCTTCTCGAAATAATTCTTCAATTGAAACGATCCATCATAACTTTAACAGCTTCAATTAAACCATATGGAATTATAGACAATTGATGAAGCCCACAGTATTATTCTCACAAAAACATAACACAATGCAAATGAAGATGTCTTGAATAAAATAATAGACTAACCCACTTCACTGTAGCTATTACTAATCCACTGCGACGTAGCTCTCTTCACTGTGGCTTCTATCACACCCAACTTTGTTCAATCTTCTTCTAAGATACACCCACACAATAGCCACTATATCATTGAATAACTAAAACGCTTGAACTCTATCCCACACATGCAACTTTAATTGCAAGACATTCACGTAAGATCCACTTCTGCTATATATGAAGACACACCTACGGAGATTCACTTCTCCTATAAATGAAGACACACTCACTGCACCATTACTCCATTCGCTGCATCATTAACTTTTCTCACATAACACACGATTTTTACTTTCATCAGTTAACCTATAAATGTAAGAGGCCCACCGTGTGTTTTACTCAATCCACCATTAACGCACAGTCGCACAATCTTCGTTGCTCAACTAAGATTTACTTTTGCAGTGTTGATTCAATAATCAATTAACATTCACACAACCACCACTCTACTCCATACTAAACTAGGATTGACTTCGGTTATTTAGTGGTAAAAGCTGGAGCACCTCCATGACACAGCATACATATCTTTTTCAATTCAATTTAACTCCTCACTTCAGGTTGACGCCAACTCACCTCACAGATGCACATGCATGATTCTCACACTTGGAAAATCATTCACCAATACCCCACTTCCACTTCTCTTATCCCAAATCCACAAAATCCACGCAAAATACAATTCAACTACCAACATGATAATAGACTTCAATCTAAGATAGGATTCTTTTTTAACTAGAAGATTATCCATATAGCTTTTGAATCCAAGTCATTATCTAATTAATATCTTATATGTCCAATTAATAAATAATGCCAAAACTAATTAATTAGATATATAACATATATCCTAATAGTCCCTATGGCATCCAAGGGACCCGATATTGTACAAAGCAAGTCCACTACCCTTGGTTGCCAAAAATCCTTGGAGAAATATTCATCAAAGCCACCAATTCAAGTATACTCGACTCTATCCTGGGAACTTCATTTGCATATAAAAATTGTGAGATTAAGAATGGAAAGTATAACAAAGAATGTGGCTTACTCTCAATAGCCAACATAGCTTTAATGATGAGGCGTCCAAGATTGAATCGCACCCCAATACTGATTATATAAATCAATTTGGCCTGTGCCAAGTAGACAGAAACAATGTGTGTGCTCGGCATCTAGTTGGCCACTATCAATTTAAAGAACACGAAATATTTTTGAGTAAGCATGGAAGAACGAATCACAGAGCTAGATGGCCATGCAGTCAATTTTTCTCCGATCAGTACCGTAGCAATTAAGTCATTTGACACATTCCAATCATCATTATAAAGGAGATCAACAATGAAATTATCAAATCCCAGAAACAGATTTAAACAAGTAGCATCAAAATGAACTACCTTACCCCTCACATATACTACTCCATAAGTCATAGCATCCTCACTCTGAATGTCACAAGATAAATTGCAGTAAATTCTTTTACCAGATCGGAACCATAGTGCTACGTAAGTAATGAAGCTTGTAGTAAAGATTTCTTCGATAGTAAAGTGTTCAGACCATGTTGTTGAAACTCCTCTAAGTTGATTGGACAATCGAAAACAAATTTGACAGTATTGAGAGCCGTCCATTTCTGTTCAGATGTGGAAAAGTAAAACTTGAAGGAAATTGCATCATTCACTGTCAGGCGGACAAAAGAATGACGTCGAGGTGGGCAAACTATTTTCAGACATCACATTTTGTACGTTTCTGAGGAGCTATAAGAGGCGCAGTTGGTAGAATAGATGCTGCGGGAGTCTCATCAGAATCTGAATCAGAATCTTCAACCTTAGATAATATGACTTGAGTAACATCATAATCCAGATCTGGTACTATGTCCCGAACGAAGTTCGTTTTGGGAGTGTCAATAGGAGCTGCACAAGATGACCCAGTCCCGGTGAAACTGCTACCAGTGTCAGATTCAACATTAATCGAATTGAACGTCGTGTTGGAGCTGCTGTCTTTTTTTGGGACACTGAAGATAATATCTTCTCTTTGTTCTTTCCCATATTTATCGAAAAGCAATAAAATTCCAACCACAATCAATCAAATTGAATCAGTCTTGAAGTGAAAGAAAAAAATACCGATATGAGTCTTAGTTCACGGTGGGAGAAACTTGAACCGAGTTTCGGGTCTACCTTGAAATCTTGATAACAACCCAGAAGAGTAGAAGACAACGCTGTAGCGGTGATGTTTCTTTAAATCTACTATAAAACCGATGTCCACTAAGATAAAGACGCCAATGTAGCTGTGGGAATGTATGTCTCCAATCGCAGTTGTGGGAGTATCGTGGTAGAAAAAACCATAGATGAAGAAGTCGTGATTGTCGCCAGACTCTTGGGGAACCGTCGACGAGGTCTTCTTGCTTGGAGCAGCTATAGAGACGGAATGGTGGGCTGAAGGAGCATAAGTAGGTCCATTGGTTACTAACGATGGTGGTATGTTTAGAGAGGTGTTGGTAAAACATGTAGGGATTTTAAATCCCTAGAATGAAAAACACATTTTTTAATAATAATAATTTTTAAAAATAAAATACATCAATAATGTAGAGCATAAAGTCCCAAAGCCCCTCTAAGAAGTTCAAACCTTACCATGTCAAGAGGTTTTGCAAAGATATCCGCCAATTGTTTTTCCGTAGATACATGTGACAAGATGACTGTTTTACTTTCCACAAGCTCTCGAATAAAGTGATACCTGAGATCAGTATGTTTCGTTCTTGAAAGTTGAACTAGATTCTTAGAGATGTCTATGGCACTCTTGTTATCGCATAAGATAGTCGACACATTCTGATCAATCTCATAATCTTCTAACATCTGTTTCATCCAAAGAAGTTATGAATAACAACTACCTGCAGCTATGTATTCTGTCTTAGCGGTCGATAGTAAAATTGAATTATGCTTTTTGCTACACCAAGAGATCAAATTGTTTCCTAAGAAGAAACAATCTCATGAAATGCTTTTGTGTTCGTCTAAGTTTTCAGCCCAATCCGCATCACTATATCCAGCTAAATAAGATGTCGAGTCTGATGTATACCATATTCCAAAATCAAATGTTCCACTTACATACCTGATAATCCTCTTAATCGCTGTTAGATGTGTTTCTTTCGGGTTGGCTTGATAGCGAGCACATACACCAACGCTGTAACAAATATCTGGCCTACTTGCAGTTAAGTATAATAAACTTCCGATCATGCTACGATGTAAACTGTCATCAAATTTTTTACCATTTTCATCTTTGTTTAGTTTTGTTGAGACACTCATAGGTGTTCTTGCATGTGTGACATTCTCAAGACTAAACTTCTTTATTATGCTGTTGGCATATTTGGTTTGCAATATAAAAATTCCATCCTTCACTTGTTTAATTTGCAAACCCATGAAGAAATTTAGCTCACCTACCATCCTCATTTCAAATTTGGATGTCATTAACTTAACAAATTCATCTACCATCTTTGGATGTATAGCACCACCAATCACAATATCATCAACGTAGATCTAAGCCATCATAAAATTAGATTTGGACTTTTTAATAAATAAAGTTTTGTCAACACTGTCTCATTTACATCCTTGCTTAATAAGATATTGTGTGAGCCTTTCGTACCAAGCCCTTGGTGCTTGTTTGAGACCGTAAAGAACCTTCTTTAGCTTATAAACGTGATCTGCATAGGCTGAATCAATAAATCCCTTCGGTTGCTCGACATACACTTTTTCCTATATAAACCAATTCAAAAAGACACTCTTTACATCCATCTGATAAAGCTTAAATCCCTTCACGCGTGGTATGCCCAATAATAGTCTGATAGATTCAAGTCATGCTACCGGTGCAAAAGTTTTGTCAGAATCTGTTCCTTCAATATGAGAATATCCCTGAGCTTCTAACCTTGCTTTATTTCTGGTTACATTACCCTTTTCATATGTTTTATTTCGAAACACCCATTTTGTTCCAATTACATTAGTATTCGATGGTCTTGGCACTAATTCCCATACATCATTTCGTGTAAATTGAATCAATTCATCTTCCATAGCTGCTATCCAGAATTCATCTTGTAGAGCTTCTTTAATGTTCTTTGGCTTGAATGAAGGTGTATAGCACAAGTATCAAGCAGGTTCTTGATAATTAACCCTTTTTCTTTCTCTTGTTTTTCTTCTTTCAATAACATCTCCAATGAAGTTCTTACAGGATGATTTCTTCGAATTCGAGATGAAGAATTTTGGTTCAAATCAGCTTCTCTCGAGTTTTGAACATTTAAAGGAAGAATCTCTGCCGATAGTGTTTTGGTTGATTCATCATATGAAGTGACTAAAAGTTTTTCAATTTGCGCAGTTACTTCCTCAGTAGCAACTAATTGCAAATCTGAGCAATTTTTCAATCTTGTCTTATTGCTTGTTTGAGCTGATTCAAAGGGTGGTCGATTATGTTGATTTTCTTCTTCCACTTGACGATTCAATAAAGATACATCATCTATCACAACGTTTATGGACTCTAGCACTTTCTTGGTTCTTTGATTATACACTTGGTATACTTTACTGTGAGTTGAATAACCAATGAAGATTTCTTCATCACTTTTGCTCTCGAATTTTTCGAGCTGTTCCCAATCTCTAAGAATGTAACACTTAATTCCAAAAACATGAAAGTAACTTACATCTGGTTTCTTTCCCTTCCAAAGTTCATAAGATGTCTTGTTCAAGATGCTTCAAAGATACACTTTGTTACATATGTAACATGCTGTATTAACTACTTCAGCCCAAAATCGCATAGACAATTTACTTCCATTCAACATAGATTTGGTCATTTCTTGAAGTGTTCTATTTTTCTTTTCGACAACTCCATTTTGTTGTGGAGTTTTAGGTGCTGAAAATTCTTGTATGATGCCATACTCGTCACAAAAGTCATTAACTATTCTTAAATTCCCTTTCGTAATCTGATCGAATTCTTAATATAGTCATATTTTTTAGATTCATGACTTACACACATAGGCTTCTAAAAGTCTTGAAAGCTTCTGATTTTTCTTTCAAAAATGATACCTAAGTATATCTCGAATAGTCATCAACACAAGTTAGAACCTATCTCATTCCAGCAATATTATCATGTTGTGTTGGACCAACCAAATCCATGTGAATTAATTCAAGTATGCGAGATGAGGTAACATGTCTAACCTTTTATGTGGCACTCTTATCTATTTTCCCATTTGGCACGCATTGCAAATTGAATTCCCGTCTTTGTTAATTTTTACGTGCCCAAGTCTTTGATGCCATAAATCAATGTTATTATCATGAGTGACTAATTTACAAGTGGTCATGACTTGCAATATGTAGCAATTGTCGACTGATCGCGTGCCGCTCACAAGACATTCTCTTTGTTCAGTTAGTACTCTGCATTCATCACTTGTAAATTTAACTAACAAACCATCATCATAAAGTTGGCTTATACTTACCAAATTTTCTTTTAGTCTATCGACACGGAGCACATTCTTGAGAGGAGGCAAACTAACCACACATAATGTTCCTCTACCGATCACCGAAGCCTTCTTTCCATCTCTGAAGGTCACATGGCCATCCATACAAATCTGATAATCAGTTAAGTAATTCTTTTCCCCTATCATGTGGCGTGAATATCCACTATCAAAGTACCAACCATGTTGCAAAGTTGCCTTCATTGATGTAAGAACCACGAAAGCTTGCAATTCACTCTTTTTTACCTAAGTAATTTTGGTACTGAGAGTTGATATTGAAATTTTTGTGAAGGATATATAATTTTTTGTCTTTGGTTTCTTTGAAACAGCATCTGCAGTAACTGATAACATCTTGGCCTTAAATGTCCAATAACTCCACAAAAATGACACGTGGGTATAAATCTTCGATTCTTTTTCGATGGTTCTTTTTCTTGGACAGATTTAGACATATCATTTTTCTCCTTATTCACTTTAGAGCATTCACCCTTATAACTGATGCCCTGAAAATCCCCTTTAACCTTACCAATTTCTATTAACTTTTCTAGTTTTTATGTGCCTCCATTTAACATTCTCAATCCCTTTTCAGTACTTACTAATTTCATTCTAGCTTCACCAAGCTCATCTGACGTCAACGCCAATTTCTTTTCTAACTCTTGGATAGTGTTCTTCATGGAGAGATTCTCTTCTTTCAATCTTTCATTCTTTCTACACGTTTTCACCCATTTTTCATACATAACTTTGTAATCCTCGTAAATATTCCCCTTTTTATCATCTAGGTCACTTCCATCGCTGTCATAATCTGATATTAGGTCTTGAGCTGAGTTGTTTCCATTCTTTTCAAAATTTTTCGATTTTTTGACTTCAGTTACTTCCTTCTCAGTTACTGTTAAGCAAGTAAGTGGACTCTTGCTATATAACGCAACTAACGCAACACCATCAGGATTTCTTCTTCGTTGTCGTATTCACTCTCGGAATCATTCTCACTCCAGGTGCTAGTAAAGGATTTTCCTTTTTCCTTCTTCAAAGTATTAGCACATTTGGCTTGAATGTGTCCGAAACCTTGACATTCATGACATTGAATTCTCTTTACCTTCCTTTCACCCTTTTGTGTTTTGGCTTATCGTTTTAAGTTGTTACTTAATGAACTCCCACCATATTGTCTAATGTTGGGTCTGTCCTTTTTCATTCTTTTCAGCCATTTATCGAAATTTCGTGTGAGTAGTACCAAGTCTTCATTTTCATCCGATTCATCTTCCTCATCATTCACACCTTTTCCAGTTTTCACCCGTAGTGCCAATCCTTTGCTTCTTTATTGCTTGCCCCTTAAAAGATTCATTTTGAAATTTGTAAGAATTCCAATTATTTTTTCCAATGATAGATCATTAATGTCGTGGGCCTCCTCTATTGCTACAATTTTTGGAATAAATCTCGAAGGTAGTGAACGCAACGTTTTCTTGACTAGTTTCAGATTGGAATATTTCTTCCCCAGTTGATGTGCCTGATTTGCTATATTTCACAATCTTTCATGAAAGTCTCCAATAGTCTCATTTTCATCCATCTTCAGTTCTTCAAACCTCACAGCTAACATCTGTAGTTTTGACGCTATCACAGATTTGGACCCTTCATGAATAGTTTGCAAAGCATCCCACGCTTCTTTAGCCAATTCACAGGCTGATATCATTGAGAAGCGTTCCTCATCAACAACATTGAATATTGCATGCATTACTTGTGAATTTCCAAGTGCACTTTGTTTTTCTTCGGCTCTTGTCTATTTAGATGGATCTTTTGAACTGCCTTTCCTGTATCATTAGTAATCATCGGATGCGTCCACCCATGTACTTCCAAATGCCAAGCTTTTGTGCCCTGAGCTTGGATGAAGACTTTCATCCATGATTTCCATGCATGATAGTTAGATCCATCCAACAGTGGTGGTCTAGTGATTGATGTACTCTCTCTTATTGCCATGTTCGTGAAACTAGAATCTGTACCAACATGCTACCGAATTCTGAATCGGTGACCTTGCTCTGATACCAATTGATAAAGCGAAGGTGATAGTAGTTTTGCAAACTTTCCATTTTTTTGTGGACATCTCTGGGACAAACGAAAAATAAAGGCAATCAAAATGAAATAATGAAAAATACCAGAAATTTGGTAATACAGTTCGGCATACCGTGTCTATGTCTACGAGGCCCTCACCCAAATTAATACTTTCAAGAAAGTGCAATAGATTTACATAAGGTCACACTGAAGCAACACCACTCAATCCTTGTAACTATCTTTTTTTTTTGAAACGATCAATCCTTGTAACTATCTCTTAACCTTACTTCCCATGCAAGATTTTCACACCCAATAACACGACCGACTTGTGTTAACCTCGTCAAAGGATTTTTCTAAAATACTTTTAATTAAATGAAAATTAATAAAAAAATAATTCAAGGAATCAATCAACTAAGAACAGAACAACGATATACTTAAGATAAAAGAACGACTTCCCTATAATTTCAGCTTCTGAAATACATCCGAATAATTGTCCAACAGTTGAACTGATTCATCCCAGCTTCAGTAACTCCAATTAAACCACATAAGATACTAGACACACTATGTATATTTCACGTACAAACCCAAAAGAACAACTCTCTTGAAAATTAGAAGTTAACCCACAGTATATATGAAACCATAACACACACACCACATAAGAACAACTCTTGGAATTTTAAAGTTCACCCACGGTATTTTCACACCAAGAACACATGCACGACTCCGCATATATGTATACCAGAATTTAATTAACTCCACCCTCCAAGTTAATGCAACACATACGGATACCCCTAATGAAGACGCGCATGATGCTCAAAATCAGAAACCCTTTACCAACACGTAACAACCACTTCCCTTTATTTTCTTCTATTTACGAAATCCACAAATCCACCAATAAATAATTCAATTATCAATATGATAATAGATTTCAATATAATATAGTAATCTTTTACAACTACGAGTGTAATAACCGTATCTTTTTGAATCCTACTATAATTAATCTCTTTAATAAATGAGATTCTACTACAAAATAAAAAGTGTTATAAAACCAAAATTTAGAAATTAAGAATATTTGGGAGAGGAGAATTCTTCTTATATATTGGTATATCTTACATCAAGTTAACCCTTCTATTTATATTACAAAATTTCTAATAAAATATTATCATGATAATAGAAGTGGCACACTAACTATTAAGTGGTGCATTTGGTGCACTAACAATTAAATGGTGCATTAACAATTAGTGACACACCATATTATTTCTATCTTCTATAACAATTTTAAATATATGCAATTTCTTATAAGACACTTAAGGAATAATTCTTAGACAGAGTTGGATAATACGTTATCTGTCTAATCTTAAATCTGAACCGATGATATGCTTGTAAAAGTGAAACGTACGTGCTTGCTTTGGTTTGGTTTGGATGAGACTTGTCAAAGTTGAAAGTTGTAGGGCAATTGCTTTTTCAAAGATGGAAGAAAGGTAAACTATTCCACGTTGGTTGTTGGTTTTGGGTATAATATTCTTCAAGTCAGCTAACCCAAACATAGGAAACTTGTACGAGTTCATTGAAGATTAGAAGAAACACATGAAAGACAAAACCATAATCAAGAAGACGCTGCTTGCTAATCTGAATCTGAATCTGAATCTAATCAAATGTAAAATGTTATCACAATCCTTAAATTGAATGTGACGGTCATGTTGAGCGATTAATAATATTTCATATTCCCCATTAACGCCCCCTTGACCGATCTTCTTTCTCCCTCTCTATTGTCAGTTCCATTTCATTTTTAGCCTTTGGTTTCCCATGGAAACCCAATCTTTTCTTCACACTCTCCCTGCCTTCTTCGCTTTCTTTCTTTTCATCTACTTCATAGCATACTTCGCAGTCTTCCGCAACTGGCCACCTGCCGCCCGGCCCGAAGCCGCCAGCTGCATGATCTCAATCTTCCACGGTACTCCCGCCGTCGTATTGGCCTCTGCGGCTATTCTCGCCGACCCTCTTCGCTCCTTCTCCTCCGCCAACACAGCTGCGCAGAACTCCGTTTTAGAATTCAGCGTCGCCTACTTTTTGATGGATCTCATTCACTACCTCATATTCTACCCGAGTGACGTTCTCTTCATCGGACACCACTTAGCTACTCTCTTCGTGTTCTTGACTTGTCGCTACTTGACCCACCACGGGGCCTATGCTATACTCACTCTTTTGATCCTCGCAGAGGCTACTAGCGCTTGCCAGAACGCGTGGACGCTGGCTAATGCGCGGAAGTTGGACAACGCTTTTGCAGCTAAGGTGTTTGATGTTTTATCTCCGCCGTTTTACACGTTTTACTTGGTGGTTAGAGGGCTTTTGGGGCCCTACTTTGTGTTGCAGATGGGGAGTTCATATATCAGTGGGGTTGCTGAGGGGGTTATACCGAAGTGGGTTTGGGTGTCTTGGTTGGTTGTTGTGGGATTGGCCATATCTGTGAGTATATTGTGGATTTCGAATTTGTGGGTTCAGTTGTATAGAGAGAGGAGTGCGAAACTGGGTAAGAAATTGACTTAGAAATTATACCAAAATTTGCATTCTTGTTGGTTCCAGGATGGAAATGGAAGGAAGACCTCATTCCAAATTGTTTGTAATTGACCAGTACAGTAGTTGCTGATAATTTTTATTGGACCCCGGGAGGTTTGGTGCTGATAAATGATTCTAATATTTCGTTTTGTATATACTACTATACCATCTCTAATGCAAGTTCAGTTTTTTATTGCAAGGAGTGGTTCAAGTTTATAGCTTTGTGATGCAAATTCAGTTTTTCTATTTCTCTTTTCCCTTACTTGTTTGTTTGTCTTTGATTGGAGTTATACGTGTGTCGGACATAAACCTTGTAGCGAAAGTGTGGACAAAGTTCTACGTTGTCTTGACTCCTAATTGTTCAGTTTACTGAAGTGTGTACAGTTAACAACTTCTTCAACTATTCTTTCAGCTGTCATTGCCAGCAATTGGAGTCTGACTATTGGGAATGTAATTTGTGCATAGTTTTGTATGTTGGATACTTCAAACTCTGGGACCTGTTGCTTGCCGTGGTCGTGGATATTGAATACGGTCTTAGGAATATGAGAAGTTAATGTTTTGCAGTTAGCTGCACTTTTCTTGGAACCTTCTGACTGAGTGGAATCTGTTATTGCTTCAGTATGTATCGTCCTCATAGTTCCGATTGCTGGAAACTTCAAAGGTCAAACTCTGGGTCTGTAGCTGCTGAATTCCATGTTGGGAATATGAGAAAGTTTTGATGATTACTCTCTAACTCGAATTTTCTTCAAATCAGCTGACTCTATGGAATATGGTATTCATAAATCCTCCATAAAGAGTCAAAAACATCAATTCCTCGTGATACTTCTTGTTTACAAGAACATCAATTTGGCCCTTGTGCGGAAGATTTAGCTCTTTTAAAACCTAAAATGTAGTTGCACTTTTTATATTAGAAAATATAATCTCGTATGCTATTGAGAGTTTGATTACATCGTATTGTTCAAAAGAATTATTCTATTGATTGTCTTCTAAGGTTTGCATTGATAAATCGGAAATCTTCGGTTCATCTAAATCATTGCTGAGCTAGAAGTATAGTAGGATAAACTTCAATTATAAACATGTTAGCTTCATCCAGTTATTGTAGTTGGAGGTTACTCTTGATATGAGTTTGGTTTTGGATTATGTTGCTTCCTTATACGACGTAAGAAGAAGAAAAAAAAATCATTCATGTTTGGTTTGCCCCCTGAAAGGTAGCCGTGGACTAAGAGAGCAAGAACACAAATACTGTTAACTACGTAATTGACATGCATATCGACTAACCCAAATATAGTTAAAATTGAAAGTGCTTTTTATTTTCATGTTCCAAACAGTCTATACTGTATGAAGTTTTTTCAAAACAATTTTTTTTAAATGATAGTCAAACAGTCAACTAGCTTCTTAGAAAAAGTTCTTCTCAGAAAAGCTCTACAAAAAAAAGCTCTACTAATAAAAGCTCAACTGTTATAAACCCAACTAAACAAAGGCTAAGCATTACTTAAAATTTGTAATGTTCAACCCCCAGATTTCACCTAAACTTCTGATTGTAGATTTACTTATCAAGACAAAAACTCATAGCTCTTGGCATTGAGTATGATATTCCTTAGCCCTCCAATAGGTGCCAAAGTCATTATCAGGAGTCCCAGGATAATGCAGAACTGAAAATGTAAGAAACCACAGTTAATCAGTTGTTTATAGCAAACTATAAACGTGGATGTGTTCATATTTAGAGACAAACATACCCAATTAATCACCCATGAAAAGGAAAACCTCTTTGGTTTGTAGAGGGCAAGCCAGATGATGCAAGGGAGCTGAAAAATGAAAGCAGATGTTCAAGAATTGTTATGAAATTAAAATCCAAAAAACAATTTGGATGCACTCATTGACAATACGGCAGCAAAAAATAAAAACAAAAGGGCTTACAAAATAGGAAGTTGGTGCAAAAGTAAATCCTCCAAAGAATCCAAGAAGGCCACCAAAGAAAGGGAAGCAGATAGCCACAAACATGGTGGCAGCTGAATCAAGTATGCAAGTGAGATCCTGTGGTAATTAGACGTCTCCATTAACGAATGTTAAGGAACATGCAGACCCACTTACCAACGTATAAGTTACGAGTAATGAATCGGAGCCTCCAACTAGGCTTGAAGTTCCACTTCTTTACGAGAACGGTCTCCATCATGTCAAATACTGGCATTGCAAACAACTACATTAACAGAAACAGGAGAATAAGTGAAGTTTGAACAGTTAACCTTCCAAGTTGTTAGGCAGACAATAGAGACTTGAAACAAAACATACCTGATAGCTTCCTATGACATGAACAACAACGAACAAATTAGCTGCTACGATAAGCCAAGTTGGCTTCTCTAAGGAGATGAGGATGTTGTCTTCAACATGATTGCCAAACGTGTAATAACCAATCAGAGCAACAGGGAAGTAGCAGAGCCCTACAATTATGTAGGCGATCAAAACTCCTTTCCACATAGGTCCTTTGGATGGCTTCTCAGGTGTTGAAGGAATGGATGCTTGAATCTCAAGCACCACATTGTGGCCAGCATAGGCAAATGCTACATCACCCACAGCGTTCAAGAAGTTAAAAACTGTTCCTGAGGGGCTTGTGGCCCTGTAACCGTATTGAACGTCTGGTTGAACACCCTTGTGGATGGAAGCTGCCCATGCAATGGTGGAGTAACTGCAAAAATATACATAAAATTTTTCATCTTTGCATCATTTTAACAAAGCAATCAACCATATATCAAAAAACATACCTCAAAGACATGACTGCTGCAGCCAAAGAAATACCGGAGATGGAGTTAAAATTGGGAAGGTGAGCGAGGACGAAATGCACGGAGGCGAAAATCATTATAAAGTAGGTTTGTTTGATTGGTTTGCAGTTAGGGCAAACTAAGTCATGGACCTTCTTCAGTGATTTTCCTCCAGTAACCATGTAGACTATGTCCACACCAACTTCGCAGATCAGCTGCTGAGGCACCACTATGTAAAGTCCAAGCTTTTCGCCAAAAGCATGCTGGCCAAGCTCATGGTACCGATCAAAACGTTTTCCAGGAACCATCTCATGCATCTCAACCATTTGCCATAGAGTGTATAGAGTAATTATCCATGATAGGACCATAATTACAACGCCTGGACCCCTGAAATCATAAACGGACAACTTTTTTTACTACCCCATGCTGGAGAAACCATGAACATCAGTGACCAACTACTACTGCCAAGAGGTTTTGATTATGACATCAGATTCCAAAGACCCAATTTCAGACAATTTACAGATTGCATCCTGAGGAAATACATAATGCCATAAAAATGAATGTATTGTTATTCACGTTTTATTTTGCTGTCTACACAGATGTTCGGATAATTACACTATCACAGACTCTTTTTTGTTACTTTTCAGGACTTACCATCCAAGATTTGACATTGCATATGGAAGACTCAGAATACCAGCTCCAACCATAGCTGTAACATTGTGGAAAGCTGAAAACCACCATTTTGCATTCCTTGAAGAAGTAATCGGAAGCCACTCATCAAGTTGCTTCTGCTTTTCGTCTATCGACGATTGCTGAATAACACAATTCTCCATATCATGTCAAACAACACAATTGTACATCAAAACAAAAAAAAAAGCATCAGCTTGGTTTTTGGATATACCCCTCCAAATCATCCAATAATTTTATTCTATCTAATGTACCCTCTTTAATTAGCTAACGAGAACGGCCATATCCTTAGGCTCCCTCGCAAGATTTTTTAAAGCCATGCTTAAACTAAGATATAAGATCAAAGACTCGTAAAAGAAAAGTACTTACATCATCGTACTGTTCGGGTTTCTGAACTTGAGCAGCCATGGTAGCTGATTCTTCACCCTTCTGGTGCAAAATAAAGACGAGAATGAAGATTTGAAACTAAAGGAATCCTGCAGCCGACTATAGCTCCGTCACAAAGAATGAACTAAAATACATTAATTGGCTAAAACGCACGCGCACACATATATATGCAGTACATATATTTACTCCATGCTATGTCAAAATAGGAATGAGGATCTAGTTGGCTACAGTTTCTTTTCCCTACCACTCTTGGTCATTGTGTACAGATTTCACTGCAGTCATTGGTTAGAATTATAATTCTTGATTAGGATAGTCCTATCATGTATCAATCAACTGTTACCGTAGAATTTAAAAGAGATAATCCATGTTATTATGCAACTATTAATTAACAAATCTACTCCTTGGAAACGTTTCTAAATTTATATTTAATTCACTTCCATTTTCTTATAACATGCAATCAATTTCGAATCTAGAGGGGAGTTTGTTATTTAACATAACCAGTTTTAAAACTTTTGATATTATTTCTACAAATCAACTAATTAATTTTCCTGAAGATTTCGATTATCATGATCAGGAGTATCAAATCAATGCTCATAAATGATAATTAAAACTTGCCTATGTATATTATATGTGTCTGTCTGAGATATCCTTCTTTTGCTCATGTCTACTAACTGCATTAAAGACGAAGTGACGTATTTAAATTGGATACTTTTATTTTGGGAACGTAATCATCGATGAAACGCGACTAAGTTTACATGTGATTCATCCATTTAATTGATTTATTTTAGTCTTTTAGATTAGTAGTTTTCAAAATTTTCATTAGTCATTGTATCGGATAAGAATCTATAACAAATTTGAATTACATTAGTCTTAAATCAGATAGGATTAAATTTGTTTAGATAACATAGATTTTATAAGGCTCTATGTTTAATCCTATCACATCTAAATTTGTGGTAAATTTTAACTAGATTAGAATCATTGTTAGCAATAAATCAGTTATGATTTAGTTGATATGGATAAATTACTAGAATTATAACAACCTGTGTGATAGGTATATATTTTGATTTAATAGGTATTCTGTTGTTGTTTGGTTGGAAGAAATTTTAAAGAATAACTATTTCTAAGAATACCTATTCTAGACAGGAGGAAATAGGTAAAGATTATATGAACTTATCTTTACCTATTCGACACATATCTGAAATAGGTAGACACATCTCTTTAGCCTCTGGACAAATTCGTCCCTCTCTCACCGTCTTCACTCTCACGCTTTTTTCAGTCACCTATTCTCAAAGCTTTTCTGCGCTACTTTCTTCTGCTCGTGTATTTTCAGGCAAGTCAGTCACAACTTTGTCCGGATGGGATATAGAGATGAGTTGGTTTAATGCTGTTGAGTTTCAGTCGTAAACACAACACAACAAAGAAGGCCCTCTGGTTGATGGGTAGACATTGTTGATGGGCTTCACCCAGGCTTTAAGTAGAAATGAGTTCCCAGTAAACCTCTTTACCAATGAACAACTTTATATACTTGAGCCTGCAGTTCATTCCAATTCCTCCGCTAACTGCTCCATGCAAAGCTCATTCTCAGTTTCAGGTGTGTAATTGAGATTTTCTTACTATTTAAGCATGTTTGTCGGTTTGGTCACTTTAGGATATTTATAGTTAACTTGGGCCATCTAGACCCGATTGAATCAACGAAAAGAAACTGGAGCTTTCGTTAAAATCATCATAGCAAAACATTTCAGGGATTCTATGCCATGTTAAGATTTAAGTCATACGAGGTTAGTACTGTTAGTTAGAACTGCCTAACTATCCTTGGTCTGTAGTCTAGTCTGGCTGTCATGTAAAGGAAGACAGTCTTGGTTTAACATGGATACCTAGTGTCGATCGATTTGAGCAGATGAATTAGCTAAACTAGAGCCAAGTGGAGTATAGAAGTAACCAACCAAAGATTAGTTAGGGGAGGATAAGCAATAACAGGGAAAATTACAGAAGCAGACCAGCTGTAGACTCACCTCAACCTCACTGGAACTATCGAGAAACTCCTTCAAAATGATCAAATTCCCTCCTCTAGGAGCTGCATGAACAGCCCTGTTCATCATCTCCAACTTATAAACAATAGGAATCTCGCCAATGTGCTCCTCAAACTCCCCTCCTCTATAATATAGTCTTAAAAGATAGTACTGTAAATTGGTTACATATGCTGACAATGTAAAAGATGTATAGACAATCATGTATACTATATGTAGACATGGTTGTTTCCTTTGTAAGTAAACGAATCAGACATACAAAATTAAGAAAAAAAAGTAATGCTATCTTATGAGTTGTGATTTAACTTGTTCTTAATAAACAAAGCTCTTTGCAATGACAAAAACATGTGCAATTCATGATTATCTAGCAACCATTTATAATGCAAATATCATTCGACATAACATTCCAACTAATCTCTTTCATGGGACAAAGTATCTAATGTCTTCTTTGCTGGTTGGAATCATACTGACACTATCGCTTTCTAATGGCATCTTAAGAGCATTTTTTACTTGAATAAGAGAATTTATGGTGAGAGATAGTTCTATATTATGCAATCAAAGCACAATCTCTGATAGGATCACAACAAAAGAATTATAAAAATTAAAAATTGGAACAATTATGCTTACATGAAGCAGAAGCTTGGTTAATCAAAGAAATAGAAGGGCAATAACACTAACATAATTGTAAAATATTGTAGTCACTATGCTCTGGTATACCTTTCACTATGACTTGTATTTAAGGTATAAAGCATCTCGTGGTATTAAGGGTTTGGTGGTTCTTAAATATAACTTAGACTACAAAATTTTCAGATGTCTAAAAAATCTCAACAATGTCGAAGAGATTTATGGATACTTGAAAGCTCTAACCAATGTCCAGGGACGGAGCCAGATTCAAGTTTAAGGGGAGGCCGGGAGTTGGAGGCCGAGGATCGGGGGCCAATTCTAAGGGGGGCCGGAGGTCAATATTTAAAAAATTTTCTTCTTTAATAAAAATTATATAGGTAAATTTTAAAAAAAAAAATTTGATGGCCCCCCCCTAGCCACAACGTGGCTCCGTCAATGCCAATGTCAATGTGGTTCAAAAGCTTCCAAGAAAAAAGATGGAGATGATGATTCAGAAAACAAAAACGATTCTATATAGTTTGGAAATCATTTAAGGTTAAAGGTACATTTTGGCCCTTAATATTTTGATAAGAATTTAAGTTAGATTCTAACATTTGGTAATGTATAAAAAATACTTAAAATTTTGAAAAATATTTTAAATAGCCTTCCACTTGACAAAACTGTCAAAGTTTCGTCAACTGCATATGTAGACAATTATTTATATATTAAAGGGCCTAATTTACCAACGTTAGTGGTTGACGTGGACTTTTAAAATTAATCTCTAATTACTTTAGGGATTTTAATTGAAGCCGGTGAGACAGTGACTATAGTTGCTAACAAGCTTATATTTAGTTGTACCAAAGAAGAGAAATGTATCTTTAATTTAGTCCTTGTCTCACCGACTTCAATCTTAGCACTCCTTTAAAATATAATCAACGATCTTTGTTGTCAAGTATCTAATAATACCTATATTTAAAACTTTTTCATCAGTTCCTTAGACATATATACTACTTTGATATTAAGATTGATTAAATAAAATTTCACGTTAGCAACATTAACAACATAATAAATAGTGAACTATTTTGCAAAAAATTTAAATTTTGTGTACTTAATTGATATAAATTTTTTCTCTATAGTATTGTAAAATTAAGTGAATTTTCGTGTTTAAATTATAAATTCCCTTAATTTTATTATGAAACTTATTCTAATTATGTATAGGGTTATTTATAAAAAAAATTATCAAGCTTTACTCAATTTTGTAATACTAGTTTGAACTTCAAAAAGTGATATTAAATGCACTAACTTTTAATTTGTTGCGAAAATAATCAAATGTTAAGGGGCCGTTTGGTTCCACTTCTGTTTTTTTTGTTGTTGTTTTTAGTTTTTGTTTTCTGTTTTT
>JANZLH020000138.1:1368861-1380723 GCA_026770325.2 Erythroxylum fimbriatum
TCAAAATCCCAAAGTCAACACAACTTCAATACAAAAACTACATAACTTCTTTCATAAAATCAACTTGATAATCACTATACCCATAAACTTTCTCAACTTTCTCAACCAAAACCCAAGTATAACAAGCTAAAGGAAATCTTGACTTACCTTTATCTTCACCAACACAAGAAGATTTTTAACTCAAGATGAAGCTCTTGTTGTTTCCCACACTTTTAATACTTGAACTTTCTTCCAACTCTCTCTTAATCTCTTGGAAATTGGAACCCTAGCTCAAACTCTTCTTCTTCTTCTCTCTATCTCCCACGGCTCCCTCTCTCTTTTCTCTCCAATTTCCGGTGCTTCTCTCTTCTTCTACTCTACTAATCCATTTTCTTCTTCTTTTTATACTTATTTAACTTGTTTAAGCCCAAAGGCCCAAAGCCCATTCACTTCCTTCTTATTTCTCCTTCATTCTACTAACTTACAAGCCCATAGCTTAATTTCAAGCCCACTTGACTTTCAAACCCAACTAACTCATTAATTGCCATCTAACTAATTAATTTCTAACTAACACATTAATTTCAACTAACATATTAATTATTCATTTAATGCACTTACTCATTTAATTCCATTTAATTTCATGCTACTTAATGCTAACTTATTTAATGCTACATAATTTACTTAATCAAGCTAATTATGCTTATTTAATCATAAAATTTTTTTTTGGGGCTAACAAAATCTTGCCCTAAGGATCTCATTACTCTATGTATCATTGAAGAATGTCTTCATGACGCATATTTTCTCTGGCAAAAGACTCCCGAGTAATGACCCTGATAAGAAGCCGTGGGTATCATCTCCTTCTGTCAAAAGTGGTGAATCCTTTATTGGCTACTTAATTACTTCTGAATACCTCAAGTTGTACCCAATCACCACCCTATGAGTAAGCCCTGAAAGGCACCGATGAATGGAGTCAAAGCATAGGATCAGTATCTGAGATACCCTTAAACACTTCAAGTCAAAGGATACTTGCATCATTGCTATAATGAGACTATCATTGATACTAAAATAGAATATCCATATGATTGTCTCATAGTAGGTCAATCCATGTACTTACTACCCTTAGTAAGCATCCACATGTTAACTCTAAACAACTCATGTCTATAGCTTATGAGATCTACTGCTTGATCCAATCAAGGAGTATAATATGTGCTAGTCAATCTGGATTAATGATATCCCATCTCATTAATCCTATGACTAGGGAAAGTTTAGATACTATCATAATTACACATGATAAGAATCTTATTATCATGATCTCATCATGATTTCCTTCATGCTATATTTTGTATTAGTGACTTCATTAAATTAATTTAATATCAATATCAAATCCATAAATGTATAAACATCAAAATGATTAAAAAAAGCCTTTATTAATCATAAAATGATTTGTACAATAAGTGTTAAAGGTGATTGCCTTTAGAGCACTTCTCTAACATGTTTTTACCACCAGTAGCAGTTGATGGAAGGCGATTGATGAGATGGCATGCATATGGAATAGTCTCACCTCAAAATTCTCTACCTAACCTAGCATTAGACAACATACACCAAACTTTCTCTAACAATGTTCGGTTCATACGTTCTGCCACCCATTTTGTTATGGTGTATCCCTGATTGTGAGGTATTTAACAATACTTTCATCTTCTTAGACTTTGAAAAATAGATCACTTTTGTACTTCCCATCATTATCTATATGGAGATGATTGATCCTTCTGCCTGTTTAATTTTCCATATCTTCTTCCATTTAAGGAAAATTTCTAACAATTCATCCTTAGTCTTCATAGTATACAGCCATACTTTTTAGGAAAAATCATCAACAAAGGTCACATAATAGTGTTTTCATCCTAAAGAAGTTGTTTTGGAAGGTCCCCACACAATAAAGGTCACATAATAGTATTTTCACATCATGGACTGCAGTGTTGAATTTCACTCTTATCTGCTTCCTTTTGACATAATGCTCACAAAAGTCTAATTTGTAGGTCCGAACTCCTTTCAACATTTCTTGATTTACTAATATGTTTAAGGATTTTTCACCTACATGTCCCAAGTGCATATGCCATAACCTGGTTGCTTCTAGCTCTTGATCATTATTAGAAGCTACTGTTGTTGTCCAAATAACTGCATTACTTTGGTAATAACACAAGTTATTATTTCTTCGAACTCCTTTCATTACCACAAGTGCACCAAAGATGACTTTCATTAATCCATTGAAGCATTTACAATGTAGGCCTTTGATTTTAGAACTCCCATAGAAATGATATTCTTTGTTAAACTTGGCACGTATCTAACATCTGTCAGAGTCCTAGTTGTTCCATTGTGATTCCTCAAGCAAATTGAACAAATCCCTTTATGGTGTAGGGATTGTCATTTGCTGTGTAGACAACTCCACCTTCTAGCTCTCTAAAACTAGAGAACCAATCCCAATTGGAACACATATGATGACTACAACCTAAATCTAGCAGCCAGGGACTCAAAGGGCTTAATGAGGATGTAACAATCAATGAAAGATCTGAGTCTGCATCTTCACACTCAACAACATTTGAATTTGCAACAACCTTTCCCTTAGTAGGTTTGTTTTTCAGCTTTGGACAATCATTTTTCCAGTTCCCCTTTTCCCGAAAAAAGGCACATCCATCTTTGCTCAATTTGAGCCTCGACTTTGATCTTCCTTTTTTTTCCTTTAGTCTGGTTCGACGAACAAACTCTGACTACCAAAGTTTATGTTTCTCCACTTATATTTTCTTCCTTTGTCTTCCTTCTCAATTTATGATTATACAAAGCAGCCATACCTTCACTAAGAGTCATAACAACCTTCCCATGAAGTTGAGTAGTTTCAAAAAACTCAAACTCCTCAGGAAGGGATTCCAAAAACATTAAAGTCAAATCTTCATCTTCAAATGTCACATCCAAATTTATTAAATAAATAAGTAACTGATTAAAATTGGTGATGTGATCATTTATAGTGGTATCCTGAATATAAGAGCAACGAAACATTCTCTTCTTCATATGAATCTTATTCTGACAGCTTTTCTTTCGGAATTTCTCTTCCAACGCGTTTTACAATTTAGATGCAGAAGTTTCTTTCAAGAAAGCATACTTTTGCTTTCTGGAAAGACAAAATCGAATTGTACCACATTCTAAATAATTTATAGTCTTCCAATCTTTCTCCTCAACATCATCTAGTTTCATTTCTTCAATGACAATGTCAAGACCTTGCTGAAAAGTCTTGAACCTCACTTTGCCACATGCTGAAATGAACCGTACCATAAAAAATCTTCACCTCAAATCTTGCATTTGTCACAGCAGTCCTTGTTATAATAGACGAGGTAGAAGTTGTCGACGTGATTGATGCAGTCGTATCTCTGATTTATGTCATCTCTGCTACAATTACTATTCAATATCTGTCAATGCCGAATACCAATAACCCAAGAAAAAATCTTTTGTAATGTAGAAAATCAGACTATATTGCAACTACAGAGCATACTAAGAAAAAACCTTGGTTGTATTACCAATTGTTGTAGAACTTGGGTTAATTTCCTCCAATAATAACAAATTCACCTTAAGCACTATTGCCTAGGTGAATAAAGTGTAAACTATTGTACTGAAAAATCACACCAAATAAAATTCCAAGAAAGATTGGAGGGGTCACAAATGGTATCACTTAAAGCTCAACCTTCTAGACATAATTTTCTTAGATATGCAATTTAATAACACAATAATTCACTACAACTATACCCAACAATAGCTGTTAAATAGATAAATAAAGAACATCAAAATTTAATAAGGTTCGGCCAATTATGTCTATTTTCTCGAATCCTATTTTATTATTTTCAAGAAATAGTACAAGTGAAATATTACAAAAGAAGATAAGGAATTTCTGTCTTAAGAAAAGACAATTTTGGGATGATCAAAAACTAATAAGAGGAGGGTTGTTTTATAAGTAAAATAACCTCTCACAAATCTATAATTTTTCAATGTGGGATTTGCAATTGTAGGATGAGTCACAATTGTTGACAATTTAACAAGAGGAAGCACATTCAGATTAGAGAAAGAAAGATACTCACTTTTTGGTCAGCTTTATCCGGATTTCTTTTGAGAAACTATGTTGGGGTTTGAAGACACCACCCAGAAGTTGCAGAGAGACGAAGAACTAGATGAAGAAACTAACGTTAAATTTAAGTCTTAGGAAAAATATACCAAGTTGTCTTTCGAGTCTCTCAAGTTTGTATTTATAAGGAAACCATCATCTCCGAGTGTGCTTTTCCCATGTAAAAATAACAAACTGATGGAGTATTTTAACACATAACAAGTTAGATAAGGACACCTTTCACTCTGTACTCGCTAGTGTGTACTCAGCTCTTTCAAGTTTCAACTTTCAAGCAAACGGGATTCGATCCAATTGGTAAGAAACGTTGCAGTTTCCTTGAAATTTATTAATTTGCAATCAATCTTCATTATGGTATCATAAATTAGAATTTAGTACTATAAATGAAAATCTGAGCTCTAGCTAGGAAAGTCAGTAACTTGACATAGTCTATCATTAACAGTTCGTAGTTCCAACTTGCCAACCAGTGCATTTGAACCATTCCTACAATACCATTCACTTGTGTGTTGTCGCCTTTGTTTGTCTATTAAAGATTCCTTCAAAAGAGTTTGAATACGGAGTATAATTCCAATTCTGAACCCTCCTTTTTGAGCTGTCAACATGCGCAGGGCTCTTGCCAACCCACTCACCGATCACTATTATGCCCCAGTTTGGTAGATGGCTCAAAAGTCATACATTACCTTTTTGAAGGTACGTAGCTGAAAATCAAAAAGTTATAGATAGCTTGACCATTGCACTCCCACTAAATAATTGAACAGATCACCAAAAGCTTGAAAGCTTACTTCAAAGACTGTATTTTGTAAAGGGGTTCTCTGTTAAATGGAGGGAGTAAGCTCTAAAAATACGAACGGACTTTGAATATTTTGTAACATGAGTAAAAATTAACAAAAGAGCATCTGGTGCCTAACTGGTTAATGCTACTCTATTCTTTCACGTATAAAGGAAGTCTTAAATCTTACTCTCGGACTCTCTCATTTTCTATTAGATTACCAAACAAATATTATAGTAGTCAATGTTCATTATTTCTGAAATATATTGGCGTATATTATTTTGTTTTTTTAGATGTACGTAATAATTAGAAATTATATAATTTAAATAAATTGCTTAATAAATAAGAAATTTATGTTAGTATTAATAAATTCACTTTTTTTTACTTAATTGCATTACTATTAATCAGGATTAAAAATCTAAATTCCTACCAGAATATTCAATAAAATACTAAGATATAATATTCGTATTTTTATAAATTTTTAAAATCATGTCCTTATAAGTCATCTTATACATAAACAGCTAATATTAAGTAGTTAATTTTACTAAATATTCCTAATAAACAGCTGATGTTATTCGCTGATTAAATCAACTGTTATAATTTGATATCACCTAATACCTAATACAATCCACTAATTGCTAATCAGAATCTATATTTCTCCGCGGAATGAATTATCATATAACAGGAACCATAGGGTTTTTAGGTTTCTGATACTTGCCAGCAACTTTTTAAATTGTCTTCTCCCTCGTAATTACTATCATCATCAGGGTCATGTTTGTTCCTTCTCTATAGATGAGGATAGCAATTGGTATGGGAGTGGGATCTTTACGAATAGAAGTTGTAGCCCTTAGCTTCAAGTATGATTTGCCTGAGACCTCCTATTGGAGAAACGACCATCAAGAGAACTCCCAAAATGATACAGATCTGCCATTATGGAAAACAAATAAGGTCAAGACCAATCACATTGCAAGCAAACCAAGGAAGCTGAGGGTAATCATGCTTATCAACGTACCCAATTAGTCCACCAAGATAAGCTGAATTTCCTGGGTTTGTAGATGATAAGCCATATCACACAAGGAAGCTGAAGCACAAAACGTTACGAGTCAGCACAATGTCAGATGTTTTTCTTAACCTTTTGCGCATTACAGGGACTTGATATTGAGCCAATTATGACAGAGACTAGTATATCTTCTTGTTTTTGTTCAAACATAATAATCCCCCAATGTTCTGGGAACTGCAGCGAGAAGAGACCAGAGCTACTTACATAGTACGTTGTCGGGGCGAAAGCAAATCCACCGAAAAATCCGAGAAGACCACCAAAGAAGGGGAAGGTAATGCCAACAAACATTGTCAATACTGCAAGCGGAAGACAAAATCACAAGACGTTAAGTTGCAGGCCCGGTTTAAGGCTAAGATTACTGAAACTTAGACATATTAAGCTCAGCAATTTACTTACCAACATAAATATTACGGACGACGAAGCGGAGAAAACTAGAGGGCTTGAAATTCAACTTCTTTACTAATAAAGTTTCCATCATGTCAAACACCGGCATTGCATATATCTGCATATACAGAAATCCTAATTTAGTATTCAATGTGGATGAATCTGACAGACAAGAACATTCATCAACGTTTACCTGGTAGCCTCCGATAACATGAATCGCCACGAACAAGTTAGCCATTGCAATAAGCCAGGTAGGCTTCTCGAGCGACATAAGGATGTTGTCTTGGACTGCATTGCCGAACATCCAATAGCCAATTAGAGCAACAGGGAAATAGCACAAGGCCACAATAATGTATGCGACCACGACTCCTCTCCACATAGGACCTTTGGACTGCTTCTCAGGTGTAGATGGGAGTGTTGCTTGAATCTCCAAGACCACATTGTGCCCAGCATAGGCAAAAGCCACATTTCCCAGGCCACCGAAGAAGTTGAAAACAGTTCCTGCAGCTGTCTTAGCTTTGTAGCCGTATTGAGTATCTGGCTGAACACCCTTGTGGACAGAGGCTGTCCAGGCGATGGCTGAGTAACTGTACGAATCACAAAAGGCACAAATTTCCGTCAGGACTAAAGAAAAAACTTTATGTTCTTTAATTTAGACATTAGATTGTATCACTAATATCTTCTCTTAGAGTACCTCAAGGACATGACTGCAGCTGCGAGGGAGACGCCAGAGATGGAGTTGAAGTTGGGAAGGTGGGAGAGCACGAAATGAACAGAGGCAAAGATCATTATAAAGAACGTTAACTTAATGTCTTTGCAGTCCTTGCAGACAAGGTCATGAAATTTCTTCAGTGATTTGCCTCCGGTTACCATATATACAATGCACGTTCCAACTTGAACAATCAGTTGCTGGGGTACCACAATGTAAAGGCCAAGCTTTTCACCAAATGCATGCTGACCCAGTTCGTGATATCTATCAAATCGTTTACCAGGCACCATTTCATGCATCTCAACCATTTGCCATAAAGTGTACAATGTGATGACCCATGATAGAACTAACACAACCACTCCAGGACCCCTGTTGCAAATTATATTCATAGTGAGACAGATTTTACATTTGGCATGAAGCAAGTTCATAGAGATGTGTTGAACCTACCATCCAAGTTCTGACATAGCATATGGGAGGCTGAGGACCCCCGCTCCGACCATGGCAGTAACATTATGGAAAGCTGAATACCACCATTTTGCATTCCTTGAAGATGTAATTGGTAGCCAGTCATCAATTGCCTTCTGTCTTGCCAATGTTTCATCATCAATGGGCTGCTTTATTGGATAATAGTTCGATGTTAGTTATAATATATAAAGTTGGTAAACACACTCGAAGAAATCCATATCAATGTCCTGTTGTAGATCAATAAGTTCAGTTTAAACGCAAGTTATGGTTATAACAAGACAGCAATCAATGCTTATGACAATAATGCCAGACAATGAGAATAGTTGAAGTTCCAAACAACTATTCGGCCTCAAAGACTATATTACACTCCGTGAATCTAGGCAGTGGGATCACCAAATTTCTAAATGAACAAACAATCCATTGTCCAGGCAGTTTTCTGAGTACTGTCATCAGGAGTCATGGACTTACACCTTCAATTAAAAAGGCAACTGTTATCTGACTTTTCAAATTAGGACTCCTTTTGGTAGGCCATTAGCAGAAGACAGCCATCAAGTAGGACCCATTAATCTCTTGATTCTACCTAATTTACCATGATCCTAATTAAACTATGTACTCATTTACTCTAGATAAATAGCTGCATACATTTTCTATTGCTCATAAATAACTGATAGAGACTAGTTCACGCGGCAAATTTCAAGGGCTGTCCCTACCAAATCGTGTACTGCTCGCAGTTTATTGGTTATATTGAAGACTGTCAGGAAAGAAATTCCCATGTGTTTAGCAACCTGTGGTCTATATGAGCTGGAATCACCTAAAAACGTGTCAATTCGAACTCTATCATACGTTTACTATCACTTCACAATACTTACTGTTTTAAGAGGCTATATATTAATATGATCAAAGAGAAACCAAAGGAGTGTGCCCTATTGCCTTGGATCAAGTATTGGTGCACCTGCTTTAAGAAGTTTATCTATCTATCTATCTATCTATATATATATATAGTTGAAAACTGACCCGCAATTCAAGGGATTGTTAAATGAAATATATATATTCCCAAAGTTGCGAGTAATAGTTGGTATAGAGAACACAAGGAAACACAGACACCTGACCAATTAACTTGCAAAGATCGTGACTTCAAAGTAAAAAACGCAACCCAATCGCGAGGTTGTGAGTCCAATTTTTTTTGTCTAATTTTATGGTATCTTATTGTGTCCAGTGAATCTCAGCCATTGTGAAGTTGGTGGACAAAAGATCATAAACACAATAAAACACCATAAAAACTGGACAAAAGATCTTAATTGTGAGGTTGGTGGCACGAAAGAGGGAGTGAAAGGCCTATGGAACTTTGTTGATAATAGTTAACAAATAAATACGCTTGTACTTTGACATATGGCATCCCTTACTTTGGTGTATGGGACTGAGAGAGAAAGAGAGGGAGACAGAGAGAGAGAGGGAGGGCTAGAGAGAGAGAGAGAGAGAGCCATGGCCAACTGTAGAGCCCATAATGTGAAAGTCTTGGTCAATACATGCATTGAAGCCGAAGAGTTCTTTACTAGAATTGTGTAAAGTGCTTGTTGAAGACAAAATGCCGTAGAAACTAGGAAATCACTTATAAAGTATCGAAAATAAATGTCAACTTTATCCAACCACTTTATCTTGTTCTTTTTTTTTCCCTAGATCTTCATTTAAAGAATCTTTATCTTTTCATTCATGGTTATACGTCCTTGTTTAAGAAGCTAAAAGAACCAAGCTTTTTTTATTACTCTTCACTTTTAAGCAGCTGACCCGATTCATCTAGCAGAACCATGATCAAATCCAAATTTAAATACTGCAAAATCATTCTTAGTTACTGGATCGAAAAGAGTAAAACCTTCTTTAGCTAGGATCAAACAAAGCCAAAAATATTGGAACAATGGTGAGTGATGCATAATTACATAAATTTGATGAAATTTAAGATGCGAGAAGGCAAATAGATGGAGCAGGGTAACAAGTATGGGCCATATTGATGTATATGATAAACAATTTGCAAGCTTTATCAGTTATCACAGAGAAGTTAGAGTATCCAAACTCTTCTTCTCCACAAGAAAAAGAGAGAACAAAGGAAAACAAAAGGCAAAAACAGTGCCAAACGGTACATATGCAGGCACCATTCTGGATGACGGGGGGCACCTATGAAAATGTGAAGAAACTGTATACGACTGATGGGTGCAGATTATATACACAGCTGTTTAACAGAAGAGTACAAATATGAAATAGTAATCTGTGCAAGTTGGTTATTGTTGGGTATTTAATGAAGAAGGTTGGGACTTGAAAAGTGGAGAACAAATCTCCACCGACATTGGAATAGTTAAACTTTTCTGATCTTTTTATCTCTTTCTGCCCAAAGCAGAAGCTAAAGGGCAATAATACATGAAAGAAAAACACAGGGACATGGAGCACGGAGGGCGTAAAGATGAAGCGCTTTCAGATTAGAGAAAGAAAAATACTCACTTTTTGGTCAGCTTTATCTGGATCTGTTTGAGAAACCATGTTGGAGTTTGAAGACACCGCCCAGAAGTTGCAGAGAGACGAGGAAACCAACGTTAAATTTAAGTCTTAGGAAAAATATACCAGGTTGTATTTCGAGTCTCTCAAGTTTGAATTTATAAGGAAACCATCTCCGAGTGTAGATTAAGAAGGAAATAAAATTTTAATGCAGGCAAGGCGGTCGCGGGGACAAAGACAACAGGCTGTTTCTTCCGTGAATTTTCTTGCAAATTAAAACTACGATATGACAGGCTAATGGGCACATTACTTAATCATATTATAAGTAACGTGTGAAAGCCCTCTGTCAAACTAGCAAACCATTTTGAAGTCTGAACCTGAATACAAGAATAAGGTGGTGGCGTCGTCGTCTGTGGATTATCTAATCTTTGCGCTTTTTAACTTATTTTCGGCTTTAATTGGAGAATCGTGCGCACCACTGGGTAGTTGATTTCATTTCATTGGTATAAAGTCTAACAATAATTAATCCTCTTGTGTAGTGCTAAGAATAAGAGTACTCCTCTTGGATTATACCAAATGTGATGATTCAAATATGGCCCTTTATGCAATGCCATTGACCAAATTGAATTCCACTTTTTTCGGAAATGCATGTTATTAGGTTGCTGAATTAGAACAAATAAAATACAAAATCAACCATTGCTTATGGGCGCAAGTAATGTAACGGTCATGTACTTTGAATATTTATATGTGATGTATCAGGTTAATTATAGGAATCTTTAAGTCAATGTCCTTAATTGGCACAGAATCATGTGCAAAAAATCCGATTATAATGTTTATGAACATTTTTTCCTTAATGATTGAATATGATGTATATAATACAAAATCAAGTTGACCAGTGGGCATACGATTCACTCATTCTAAAAAAAAAGAAGGTTAAAGTTAGGTTGAATTCATAACTCTTTACGCTTTCCCATGTAAAAATACAAGCAATCAAATAGTATTAATGTATGTTGTTTATCACACATAGAGACAGGCCCTGATGGAGTATTTTTAAGGCATAACAAGTTAGATAACGACACCTTTCACTCTGTACTCGCCAGTGTGTACACTGCTCTTTCAAGCAAACAGCATTTGATCCAACTGGTAAGAAACGCTGCGGTTTCCTTGAAATTTATGATGAACTTCCGTTTGCAACCAATCTTCATTATAGTATTATAGATTAGAATATAGTACTATAAACCTTTTAGTCTTGTAAATGAAAATCTGAGCTCTAGCTAGGAAAGTCAATAACTTGATATAGTGACAAGTGGAAATAAGTTTATCATTAACAATACGTAGTTCCAACTTGCCAACTAGTGCATTTGAATCATTCCTACAATATCATTAACTTGTAGTCTTTGTTTCTCTCAAAGACTCATTCAAAAGAGTTTGAATATGGAGTATAATTCCAATTCTGAACCATCTTTTTGAGCTGTCAACATGCACAAGTTTGAGACTGCGAGGGTTGGCTATTAAGTACGTTAAAATTTTCTGAAGAAACTTAAAAGTTACTACAATTGTTGTCCGGGTTGTTCCTATCGTTTTATAGGTTTTGGACGAAATAAAAAAAAAAGCCCCAATAAATCAACAATATAATTAATTTTATATGTTTGAAACTAGAAGAAATATATAGGTACAATAAAACTCTAACAGCTTCACAGTATATCACAAAGATATATAAATAGTATTATATCTGTGATAGAGTAAAAAAAATAAATAGCAAAATTTAATATTTACTATTAAAAATAAAAAACAAAGAGAAAAAATATATTTAAAAAATCAGAAACTTTATCTTTAAATTATACTTAGAACTC
>JANZLH020000138.1:1400695-1417002 GCA_026770325.2 Erythroxylum fimbriatum
TGGAAGTAAAATTATAAACATGCATATAAAGTCAAGAATGACACTTATTTTGAATAATTAAAATGTATCTAAAACGATACTTATTATGAATTAGAGGGAGTACTTCTTAGTTTATCTTTACTAGTTTGTCCTAGCCAAAAGCCTAAGGAATTAATTCTTAGACACTGAATTGAGCTTCAACAAACTTGTTGCATGCCAAAGTGTAGTAAATCTATAAAGTGTCAATCCCATAATTCCAAAAATCTCATATAACATGAGACACTAATCAATATTTTCTCATCATCTTTTATTCTTCAAGAAGATTGTCTATAGGCTTGCGGATTGGTTGGCAAACTATGCCTATTCTTTTGGGATTGGTTCCATTACCTTTCAAACCCCCTCCGTTGGGTTGTCTTCATATCCTCATTAAGGATCTTGCTGAAATTTCGTTTTCTCGATTCGTTGGCTAGTTTGTATTTGTGTGCTTTTCCTTTGTAATAAAAAAAAAAGAACACATACTCATTCTCAATTAATTGTGAAAGAAAAAGAATAAATGGCTGGCTAGAAATTTGTTAAACTTTATTAACAAGTTTATATGTTATAAATTTTAAAGCACTGATATAATTCAAATTTAAAACTTTAAAAAATGATCTTAATTTAAATTAATAAAACTGAGTCTTTGAACAATCGTAAAGTTGCTCTTTTGCGAAAATTAAAAAAGAAGGTTACATACATTATAACATCCCCTAAACTACCGCAAAATAGAGAACCTAGAACACTGGTTACGTTGGTTAGTCTTAATCTAAATTAATCTTCATAATTATAAAAAGGTTATTTGTATCTTTATTTACATATTTAACAATATAGAAATTAAATTTTTCGTATTAATTGAAACTGGCATTAAAAAAATTACTACAATTATTACATTAAAAATAACTTAAATCGTGTTTTAGGGAAAAAATAGAAGAAAGAAAAAACTCTTTATTGCAGATATGTGTTTATGTAAGCTAAAGGAGTCACTTCAGTTTCCTCAAACTAGAATAGAAAATACATCTGATCTGACATAATAGTCGGCGCCTTGCGCAACCGAACCTTTTGATCCACCGCCAAAAAAGTCTTTGATCACCGAAGTTAACTAATTATCGATTGCTTACCTACTAATCCAATTAATGTCAACTTATTCAGTTATCAAGCCATAGCTTTTATTACAACATGATTTTAGGTTAAAGAAAAATGTACTATCAAGGTCATAATTGGGAACTACCCTTTTCTTCTAAGTTCTAACGCTTGTAATTACCTATTATCGTCTGTAAAAAGCAAAAACATGGATGATTAAGGTATATTTTGTTTTAGATTTATCCCAAGGCTAAAAGCATGGTTTCCAACTTGAAGAGTAGGTATGAAGAAAAATGCATAGTTTAATGTGTTGTTGGGCACCGTGTAATGCATAATTAATTGTACATACTTATGAAGAAGTAATGTTAAAGGGGAGCCATGTGGGGTTTCTAAGTCTTTTGAGAACACGCCATGCTTATTCTTGGCTTTTATCTGTAGCACCACTAACATTCTTGGCCCCATCTCTTAACTAATTGATCTTTGGTCCTTTTTGGTTTCTAAATTTCGTTATGAGTGATTTGAGTAATGTGCTATGGCAGAAGTGAAGCAAAAGAAGCAGCTTTCTTGTTTCTAGCTACATAAGCAACTTTCATGTTTGAAGCGTAGTTGTCCTTTAATTGTAGCTTAATAAGAAGCCAAAAGCATCTATTTATATACACTAACCTGACCTCAGCCATGCCTTTATTAAAGAACCTATGGAAATAAAGTCCTACCTATTGAAATGATGTTAGAAATTAGGGTTTGCTCTTCCTTCCATCTTATGGAGTTAATGGGATGTTGAACTGTGCTTGCAAATATCACGATTAAGATCAGTGAGCCGTAATGGCCATGGCCCCTTGAAGGCCCTAGAGGAGAACTACTTCAAGAACTACACGACTCTCCAAAGTGAAGCTGGCCATGTGACGAGGCAGCTTTACCTTTTTTGAGTGCCTTATCTGAAAGACTATATGGAGGTTGGCTTCTTCAGCTTTGGCAACAATAATGCATGATATGTCCAATTCCAGTTCTCTGCTCCTATCATTTTCCTGCTTCTCAACTTTATTGTCGTCCTCTCTGTTCTCCTCCAGCTGGTATTTCTATGGAGGGAACACTTTCACCATCACATGGACATAACATTAAAACATGGCAACCTTCCGTTCTGGTGCACCAGTTGGTCCCAAGCCTGAAGGGTTTTAGTCGAATTGTAAGTTATGAGCCATTAGTATAGATTTATGCTTGGTTAAGTGTCTTGGTTCACCACCCCAAATATGCCAAAAGACCACGTTCAGGACTTGGAACATCTAGTTCTAAAGCTAGGATTAGGAATCAGTGATGATTATAGACATAATGACATCTATTCCAATGAATCAAGGACCAACCAACCAACTCTAGTGCATGCAATGAGAAAAAGTAAATAATTCTGACTGCCGTACAATGTAGATGGCAAGAAAAAACCTAGGGCCACCACACCAGGCAAATAATTGAAGGAGAAAGGAAAAAACGTACTCCTAATTAGTGAATTTCTTTGTAGGGTAGTTGGACAGAGCCAACCATCGTTTCAGTTGGTTGAGAAGGCAACGGAAGGTGGTTTCCACCGACTAACTTCAATAACTTGGGCCTACAGTCAAGCCTGTTGGAGTTTTCAAAGGGATCAATGTCTCCTCATATCTACGTCAGCCAATGCTGAAATCGACTCTTTCTTTTCCTGGGAATTATGCGCAAACAATCTAAAGTAAATAAGAACTATAGACTATCAATGTTGATGATGACTTCATATCCACAAAAATCCCTGCCTCAGACACTTGGCATGGATAAGTTTATGCAAGTCAAACTTAACAACCAAAATTGGTATCTTTTACCCAGAAATGGCAGGTTAAGTTTATTTTCAACAATATGGAAAGAATAAAACAAGATTGGTATTACAAGCAATGTGGCAACCAAGAAGCTTTCGGGAATCCACAAGGAAGTATGTCAAAGTTGAGGATTCAGCTGAACTAAGAGGAATTAAATTAGTCCTGCTTGTTTACACCAACCATATGTCAAACAGGACAAACAACCATACATATCACTTTACAAAAGGTAATAAAGCGGTCACTCAAGGTTTTTCATCTTTAATGTTTCCATCAATATTTGGGAGGAGACCACATTATGGTGTCCGAGTAAAAGCAACAGCATTGGAGGGCTAAAGCATTGCCGAGTCAACAAATCAAATTTCGTTACATATGTCGCACTCTGTCTAAAGGGAGCAGGAAAAGAAATCACATGAAGGGACTACGAGTTAGAAGATTGGAGCAGGAAAAGAAATCATATGAAAGGAAATACTACGAGCTAGAAGATTTCTAATATATTTCTTGATCCCCGCAAATCCAATTATTGTCATCCCAGACAAGTAATTCGATCAATAGAGGGAATCCTAGAAGAAAAGGACAATTCATGGTAACAAAAAGAGCCTCACTGTTTTGTGTACATCATTTTTTGGCTTTGACAGAGTTATTTTCCTTGATTCTTGCTCGGTTGTCCAGCTTGACAAAGCGTCGAAGGTCTTCATAGGGGAGGTGTTCAGTTTCTTTCCTTCTTAGTTCACTAAGCGCTGAACGCTTATCAAGCAGATGCCACAGCCAATCAGGGTATTCAGAATCTGGCAGTACTTTGGGATCTGCTCCATCCTTGAGAATGTTGGCACCAACAACGGTTGTCGACTTAACTTCTTTACTAAGTGTCTCCTTTGGAGTATCAGATGCTGCGCCTCCCCCTTTTGCACCTTTCTTTGCTTTAGCTCCAGCTGAAAATGTTCGTAGGTGCATCATCCCAGCCACCTCCTTACCAATCAAAAGACCTCTGAATAATTTGATCTGGTTCATTGCCATAATTTTGCAATCTGTAGAAGTATGCATGATGAACATTCATGAAAATTGTCCAGTATACTTTAACATTATTAATCAATGAAATTTTACAATTCCTTCAAGGTGTTTTAGATTTTATCCAGTGTTGTTAACCTAAAACATACACTCATCAAACTTATTGGAGAAAATTTTTTAAAAAATTGATTACCACTAGCAAATTGCAACATTCTTGTAGGATTCTCGAGAACATATTATGGAGATAATCTAGCACAATGAAAATGGGAATGCTTCAAATAGCTTTTTCTCCTTATTAGACTTACATAACTGCTTCAATCATAATTGGTGGAAACAATGAGCTAAATAAAGCTGCCAAGAAGCATAATTTACATATTGGAACTAAATAATTCTTTCACCAGAAGATAAAAGAAACAACATGTACATCTAGTCGTTATTTGAATGCATAATGCAAGATTAGCAGGACTTCCCAACCCACACCCATTTTCTGAAAAATAGCTAAATATGGATGGCAAAACACAACAATCAGCATCAACTAACAAGGTAACTCAAAATACAAGATAACAGCACTTCCCTGTCATGCTCATTTTGCAATAGAACTGCATGAATACAGATGATAAACACGACAATATCCATCAAGTCACATAGTAAGTCGAAACATCCTATTCCACAAGGACGTCTTCTAATCAAGGTATGCTCCTCTTAAGCTGTGTCATCAAACCTAAATTGAGTTTAACTGCCAATAGTTTTCCTTAGTAGCAGTTAACATATTTCTTCAGAGGTGACACAGAGGTAAAGAAGGAGTATTTTCAGCAATTCTATCACATCAACTTGAAACACAAAAGAAAAATATAAGCATAACATGTTCAATCCTTTGTTGTGTCTTTGCAGGAAACATTTAAAGGCAGTTCATGGTTCTCAGGAGACCAACTTCCATCACACGCACCTCAAACCAATTCCTCTACCCCGCTTCCGACCTTTATCCAAGAAGAGATAAGAGCAGAGTTTACTTTAAGCTAAGGAAGACTAATTTGCTAGAGAGTACTTAAGAGACCTTATGAAAATTGAGCATTTTTGCATATAAGATAAAAAAACTTATATTAAGCATTCTAGAAACAGAAAAACATTTTGCAATTGATTTACCAAAGAATACATTCTAAATCCATTGGATTTGTATTGATTTTTGTCTTTTTATGAAAATCAACTTTAATTTTCACCACAATTTTTTTTTCATAAAATAAATCAATAATATCTCAATTGAAGTGCAATCTTTGAAAAGGAGGGGGCGAAAAGCAAGGAACTCAGTTGTTGAATCCCAAAAACAGCCCAAGGAACAAAGACGTAAATTCAGGCTCGCAGACCAAGTAATTAAGCAAGCAATCACGCAATCGAAATGAAAGAGTCTTCAAAAACGATTTTTTAAAAGTAATACTGAGCACAAAATGGTAAAGCATATATGAAATCCAACATCCTTCTCGACCAAGTAAAATGTCTAAAGCTTTCAAACCATACGCATACACCAATAAAACTATTGTACCCATATCTTAATTTCAAATATTTTTAAGAAAATAGTGGAAAGCAGGTTCCTTTTTTTACTATTTCTCATCAGAAAACCAGTCCTTCACTTAACAAGAAGCAATTAGTCACATCCAGACTTAACTTCCTATAAACTAAGGAATGTGAACCACTGTAACATTCACCGCAACTCAAAGATACACAAACGAAGAAGGAGAGAACGAGAGTTGGTCTTACCTTAATGAACCAACAAAGTACTAGAAACCAAATCGCCGGAGTAACATAATCTTCAGACACGAGAAGTTGCGGCCAGAGAAGAAAACCAAAAGATACGAGAAGCGTAAAAGTAAAACCACATTAAAAAGTTTTGAATCCAACAAAACAAAGCCCAAACGAGATATTCCCAAGGCCCATTTATAAGCCCAAACTCAACCCCAAACCCACAACCCACAAACACGCCATCCTACTTCCTAAACCCTAATTCCACTCCTCTCATTATAGCTATCAACAACGACATTTTGCCGCACAGAGTGTGAGATTAAGGGGGAGCGAGGGCGAGAGTATCCAAAATGGGTCGCGTGATTAGGGCACAGCGTAAAGGAGCAGGGTCCGTCTTCAAGTCTCACACCCACCACCGTAAGGGACCTGCCAGATTTCGTTCGCTGGACTTTGGTGAGCGTAATGGCTACCTCAAGGGAGTGGTGACGGAGATCATCCACGACCCGGGCAGGGGTGCACCGCTTGCTCGCGTGGCGTTCCGTCACCCGTTCCGTTACCAGAAACAAAAAGAACTTTTTGTTGCTGCGGAGGGCATGTACACGGGCCAGTTTGTGTACTGCGGGAAGAAAGCGAATCTTGTTGTGGGAAACGTCTTGCCTCTTAGATCTATTCCAGAAGGTGCTGTAGTTTGCAACGTCGAGCATCATGTTGGTGATCGTGGTGTTTTTGCTCGCTGCTCTGGTGATTATGCTATCGTTATTAGTCATAATCCTGATAATGACACCACCAGGTTAGGCTCTCTTTAGTTGTCTTGTTTCGTTTTGGATTTTAGGGGTCTGTTTGTTAATGAAAATTATTGAGAAATTTTATGTTTAAAGTTATGAGGATAGGTTGAAAGATTCGATTTTTTTTCTTTTGGTTATTTTGCATTTCTTGCGATGTTGAACTTCTTGCGTTTTAAATGATCGGTGAGATGTTAAATTGTAGCTTTAGGGTAATAAATCCTGAGAGGAGTAATTGAAATGAATTGTAATCTCTGCAATTTTTCAGTAGCATAACTTAATATTTCTAGTTAAAGCATGCTTTTGCTAAGCTTGGTGGATGGACAGGGTCAAGCTTCCATCTGGTGCCAAGAAGATTGTACCAAGTGGCTGCAGAGCCATGGTTGGACAAGTTGCAGGTGGTGGGAGAACTGAGAAGCCGATGCTCAAGGCTGGTAATGCATACCACAAATACAGGGTGAAGAGGAACTGCTGGCCTAAGGTACGTGGTGTGGCTATGAACCCTGTTGAGCATCCTCACGGAGGAGGTAACCACCAACATATTGGTCACGCAAGCACAGTCAGGCGTGATGCGCCTCCTGGCCAGAAGGTTGGTCTCATCGCCGCAAGGAGGACTGGTCGTCTCAGAGGACAAGCTGCTGCTACAGCTGCGAAGGCTGATAAGGCTTAGTGAGTTTACTCTTTGTTTGGTGCTCTAGGAAATTTTTACTTCCTAATTAATTGGATGTTACAAGCTACTTTATCATGATTTTTTTTTTTGAAACTCCCGAATTTTTGAATGGTCTTATTTCGTGAATTGAGTTATATGTATTATGTATCAGTGAAACGTTTTCGATTCTGTGTGTCTGTTGCATGCAACGGTTGGCTTTCCTCCGAATCAGTAGCAAAAGTGTCAGAAATTGAGCACTGACCGAAGTTAAGTCCCAAAGCCAGATGACCAAACAACCTTAAAATCAAACAAATTAGAAAACATCAACAGGAAGGCGAAGCTTTATTATGGTTATAAAAGACAGCCCCAATACACAAAAGTGTTGTAAACTTGATAATCTCAGAACATTCTCTATTGCACAACGACTAAGTGATGTAAATCAGTAAGAGAAACGTATGGAAGGTACAAAATAAGGGAATGCTTGTTAATCAGACCGAATTGATAATATATTACTTTGTTCAAAAATAAGGAAACGATAGGTCTAGTCGACATGAAAGCACCCAATAAAAAATACTAATAAGAGAAATTAAACTAGGGTTTAAGTAAGTACTTGAAAGTTAATTGGACTTAATTCCATCACAATAATAATTAATAATGACATTTCTAAGCATATTATTATTTTGGGTATTAGTATTCATCTCTTCTTTGAAATGGAGGTTCTAAATTCTAATTCTATCACCATAGTTTAGTTTGATATCCCTTGTACCAAAATTCATACAACAAAAGAAGAATTTGTAAACATTACTTTTTTTTTTTTGTTTATTCACGAGATATCTTAGAAGGTTCTAACTGTGAGAAGGTGTCTTTAACTCATCCATACCTAAATTAATCTTTTACTCGCACTAGATCAATTTGTAAGAAGTAAAGTACTAGCTAAATAGATTTCTCAATTTTTAAGGCTCGAACTCGAAGCCTCTAACTAAAGGATAAGAGTGCTTAGCCACTTATACTAACACCAAAAAAAAACCAACCTTCATTGTCCATGATGTAAAGACATCTATCCTAAATCTTAATCCTTGTGTATTAATTACTAATCATGATTATAAAAATTACCGAACCCAAAATTTCTGACCCGACCCACTAATTTTGGTAGTGCCCAGCCGAGTTACATAAACCCTAGTTGGCCTCCAAAACCCTACCAAAGACAAAGGTGCTCTTGTTTATTTTCTCCTCTCTCCGATCACCGTTGGCATCTAACGATGAGCAGCCAAGCCGCTGTTTCCTTTCTCACTAACGTGGCGCGAGCTGCTTTCGGGCTCGGCGCGGCCGCCACTGTCCTCAACGCCTCTCTGTACACTGTCGACGGAGGCCAACGTGCCGTCCTCTTCGACCGTTTCCGTGGAGTTCTCGACACGTCTATTGGTGAAGGCACTCATTTTCTGGTCCCGTGGCTGCAGAAGCCTTTTATATTTGATATTCGAACACGGCCTCACACTTTCTCGTCGGTCTCTGGAACAAAAGATCTCCAGATGGTCAATCTTACCCTCCGCGTCCTCTCTCGTCCCGAGGTAAATTTTGCATTTTAAAGTTGTCCACTTTCAGTGTAAGGTATAATCTTTTCTGTTCCGACGCAAATGGGATCTTTGGTTTGCAGGTTTTGATTAGAAAGTTGCCTTAATTTTTGTTTTTACGAGAGGGTTTTCAGTGAGTTTGTTATCTTCTGGTGCAGAAATGGAGATATATGTGGTTAGGAAATAATGATAATTGTGTGTGAATAGGAAGAATGTTAAGACAAGTGGAGGTTTTTGTTATTGTCCTCTTTTTATGTTTGGTAATTTGAGTGTTCTATCCAATAAAAAAAAAAGATGTTTGTGAATCTGGATTCTCAACTTTAGCAGGCATATGTATGCATGTGACAAAACTTCAGTGCTATTGGTTTTTGTGCATCCGATGATATTCGTGTGATTTAACGTAGGTGTCACGATTGCCTTATATTTTTCAACACCTTGGGCTTGAGTACGATGAAAAGGTTCTCCCCTCTATTGGAAATGAAGTATTGAAAGCAGTTGTTGCACAATTCAATGCTGATCAACTCCTTACTGAACGGCCTCATGTCTCTGCTCTGGTTCGGGAGTCACTCATTAGACGTGCAAAGGACTTCAATATTGTTCTGGAAGATGTTGCAATTACCCACTTGTCTTATGGAATGGAGTTTTCAAGGGCTGTGGAGCAGAAGCAGGTGGCGCAGCAAGAAGCTGAGAGGTCCAAGTTTGTTGTCATGAAAGCTGACCAGGAAAGAAGGGCTTCAATTATCAGGGCTGAAGGTGAGAGTGAAGCTGCCATTATGATTTCTAGTGCAACTTCAAAGTTCGGTACAGGGTTGATTGAACTGAGAAGAATCGAGGCTGCAAAGGAGATTGCTGCAACTCTGGCTAAGTCACCTAATGTCGCATACCTTCCTGGAGGAAACAACATGCTTCTGGCACTAAATCCAAGTCGTTGAGTAGGTAATTTTTTTCTTTCTTTATGACGACATGTTTCTGCTTGTTTTTCCCTTCAGTGATATGGTCATGAAATAGAATTTAGGTATGACTGGCTTTCCATTATTCCGTCATATATTTGTAATGGATCCTAATGACACTTTCTCATATCTTTGGAGTTTGGAGTAATCATATGGGATTATCAGCACATGGGACTTCAATTTGTACATGAAATGAGGAATTTGATGTACGCTTTCGAAAAAGTTGGAACAAAACTGGCATGATATGTAGTCCCATGCTTTTCTAGCATTTGAAAGTTTGATGTTTGCAATTTGTTTTCACTGCCAAAATGCAATCTATTGGTTAATGGAACTATCTTTTTTACACATGAATATCTGGTGTGATTAGTTCAAGCTAGAGCATGTCACTTTGCTTGCGCCAAGCAGTTGTCTATTGGATACGAAAATTGCATAGAAGAAAGTTTGTTGGTCTACATTATGTGAGGTTAATAACTCGTTAGTATAGAAAGATGTTTTCGACATGAAATATGCTATATACTAATAGACAGTGTTTCCTTGGTCTCTTTGCTGTCTGTCTGTCTGTCTGTCTGTCTGTTTTTTTGGTGTGTGTTTGGGTGCATTTGGAGGATTGGCTTTATGGCTGTTAAAATGTAATATTTGGACAAGGATGCTGTATTGTTTATTGCTATTATAATTTGTGTTTGTGAATAGGACCTCCATGTTGGATTAGGGAATAATAATTCCTAATTTTATTTTCTTCTTTCATTGCAGCATATCACGATGCGACATACATAACAGGATTGTGAATTCTGTCATACTTTGTGACTAAGATCTCCATCTTCCGTCATGGTAATAGTAGTTCCTAGTTTTGGTTTTTTCTTTGCCTGCAGGGTATTGAGTGCGTCATATTTGACCGGATTGTGAATTGCTTTTCCTGCAATATGTCATCAGGACCCTTTTAATTATTTAAATTTTAGGGACTTAAGTATTTAATTGATGTAATGTTGAAGAATAACCGTTGGATGTTTCTCTCCTGTCCACATTCTGCTATTTTACTGATCCAGAGATTTAGGTTCAATTCATTTGCGGTTGGAATGGGCTTATAGATTCTTTCGTCTCATGGCTGCCTCAGTCATTCCAGTATGTTATTGAATTTGTTACACTGCGGTTAGCCACCATGATTCATACCATAATCTGATTATACGAATCTAGAACCAGAGTTTCGTGATTCTATTAGAAAATATGAATCATTTTATGCAAAATGGTCCTCACTACATGTTTTGGTAGTTAAGGTTTACTTGTAATAAGGACCCAGCTAGAGTTTGACATCAACAATTGTCAGAAGGTGAAAAACGCTTTAAGGTCTTGCTTTCCCCATGTGTCGTGATTTGATATTTTAACTATAGATTTTGTTTGTAAGTGACAGGCCATGTAAAACTGGATTCTGGTCCGAGACGGTGAAATATGGGTTTGAGGATATAGTTGAAAACCTTGAATGAATCGGAAAAGTTAAGAAATTGACGCTTCGTGGATTGCTAGGACTAACTCTAGTACCGACGTCGACCAGTGGCGCGGCGACGTGCACTGCAGACAAGAGTACCAGCAAATGATCTGAAAACTAATGGGGCGGGTTATTGTTTGTTCGGAGTATAATTAGGTTGTGACATGCTGACTGAATATCAAAACATTGGCAGCCAGAGAGCTAAGACTAGTATTCCACTCCTGGCAACTAAACTTACATCTGCTTGTGAAAATCATACTAAACTTCAATCATGAGCAGGAAGGGAAAGCACTACCCAGTAAAAAGATGAAAATGGATCACACGATGTGCAAATGATCCTGAATCCTGAAAGTTCAAAGTTTCTCAGAGCCTGATTATTATCAATATCTAGTATCTACCCAAAGCCGGGATCCATTCCGAACCACAAAATAGATAAAGGAACTACACATCATGTTACCAAGGTGGAACTAGTTATCAGCTGATTACACAGAAGCTATATGGTAGACCAAATCAATCACTCGAGAGCTGCAGAAGCAGATATGTATCAAGAAACATGGACGTCTAGAGCATGCTTATAGAATAGAAGAACATGAATGGTCTGAAAAGTCCATTACCTGTAACCCCACTCAAAGATGCTTGACCTATCAAACGATAACATTATGAAGTCAGTACAAAAACGAAAATAGGTATAAAAGGAGAGAGTAATCTGAAGTAGAAAATATGTAGGACAACCACAGAGAAAGAGGGTAAATGCAAATCATATGTATCACAAAAAGCCTTTCACAGTCACACACCTGCTGTCACCCAAGAAATCAGTTGAGACAACATCATCCTCAGTGTAACCAAGTGTTCCCTTCATTTCGCCCTGGGATGCCTCCCTGCATTCCATCAAATAAGAATAAATCTAAGCAATTGAGCATCATCATATATCGTTCAGAGCGCCATGTTTTTTTTTAAAAGCATATTATGTCACCTCCTTACTTTATTGCTGCTTTGACATCTTCGTAAGTGGCCTTTTTTTCCAGCTCACCCTGAGATCCACTACTACTGATACATCAACTGTGGGTACCCGGAAAGCCATTCCAGTCAACTTGCCATTCGGTGCCGGTAACACCTTGCCAACAGCCTAAAAAACATGGAAAGACGACAAATGAATGCTGGAAACTTCAATATCAGCAGAATTCATTACTTGAAAATCTATTTCAAGTAGAAACTATAAATAGGTGCATTAACTGAGAAGTAATGTTACAGCATACTAAGATTTTAAAAGGCAATATAGATAGCTAATTAATATCGAGCAAGCAGACAAGTTGCAGGAAAGTTAAAAGGACTCAATGATCAAGTACCTTAGCAGCTCCAGTACTGCTAGGAATAATGTTGAATGAAGCAGCTCTACCACCTCTCCAGTCCTTGCTAGACGGTCCATCAACAGTCTTTTGAGTGACTAAATATGTAACATGAAATGAATAAAGAGAAACATCTGTAGTGAATTGCAAATACTCATGGACAATAAGCACTATGGGTTTAGCCTGGAGATCGGGTAGGTTTGCGTCTATCAGCAATCATCCTATTAGATACACGGGGGGCCGGAAAATCACAAATATTATGCATCTTGATGCACCGAAGAAAGAACTCACCCGTTATGGAGTGAACAGTGATCATAAGACCTTCAACAATTCCAAATTTATTGTGAATAACCTGTAAACAAGAAGGAACCGTGGTACCAACTACCATCATCGGAAGTTTTCTTCTCAACAAAAATTGAAGTAGATTAGAAGAGGGAACAGAAGGGTACCTTAGCCAAGGGAGCAAGGCAGTTGGTGGTGCAACTAGCATTGGAAATGACATCAAGCTCGGCCTTATACTCTTTCTCATTCACACCAACAACAAACATGGGAGCATCCTTGCTGGGGGCTGATATAATTACCTTCTTTGCACCACCTAAGATCATTAAACAAAACCCAATAGTGATTATCATCCAAATTAACCAATAATTTAGAAGCTTATATTTATCAGAAAAATCCACAATTCAGAAGGATGGCAAAGAAAAAGTGGAGACCTTGAGATGAGCAGCAGCTTTGTCTTTGTCAGTGAAAACTCCAGTGGACTCCACAACATATTCGGCACCCGTCTCACCCCACGGAATCTCCTCGGGGTTCCTAGTAATTTAATCAATAACGTTAAAGGAAACAATCAAATTATTAAAAAAAACTGCATTTCGAAAACCAAGAACATCAGGTAAGATTAACAATACCTACAGCCAAAGACGGTCGCTGGCTTGTCACCAAAAAGGAGAGTCTTGGAGTCCTTAACCTTTACGTCCTGGTGCTTCCATTGCCCATGCACAGAGTCGTACTGAACATATATATATGTCTATCCAGTAACAAACAAGCCATTAAAATCCATCACCAGCGAACCAAAGATCCCATCTTTTAACTACTATCTACGAAGATATTATGACACTACACTGCGATTCGAACAAATGACTGATCACGGCCATAAATATTAAAAGCCTCTTGCTTTGATTATTCTATCAATACCAAGACACTGAGCGTGAAAAGCAACGTAAAAAGTAGAAGGAAATATTTCAATCATCTGTACATTCCAGACGGATGCTTTCAATGCATTAAATACTGAAGATTTATTAAAAATTGACTAATTTAACATAGCTAAAAATAAGAGACGTGCGCATACATGCTGCACTTACGCTAAAGTTCCTTTAGAATATGTCAACATAGTTATTTTAACAGTCCTCCTCAATCACAACCTTGTAATCACAAGATTGAGATTGTTATTAAGTCGGTCGAGTGGTTGAAAGCCTCGGTAAAAATATCTGCTAGTTGGTCTTGCGAAGAGATGAACCTAATGTCCAGCATCTTGATTGCTACTTGTTCTCAAACAAAATGGTAATCAACTTCAATGTGATTGGTTCTTGCATGGAACACAGGATTAGCTGGTAAATACGTAGCACCCAGATTATCACACTACAAACAAAGAGGCCTTCGTTGTGAAATACCTAACTCTCTCAACAAAGACCGAATCTAAATGAGTTCAGCTGTAGCATTGGCCAATGATTTGTACTCAGCTTCAATAATTGACCTTGAGACAGTAGCAGCCTATTTCTTTGAGCTCTAGGATATCAGATTAGTTCCAAAGAAGACTGCATACCTTCCAGTTGACCTTCTGTCATCTTTACAACCTGCCTAGTCTGCATCTGAAAATGCACTCAGCAATGTTGATGAAGATTTGTGGATTTTGAGTCCAAATGTATTGGTAAATTTGAGATATCTGATAATCTTCTTTACTGCTGACAAATGTTGGGAAGTGGGAGCTTGTAGATATTGACACACCTTGTTTACATAGTAAGAGATATCTGGTCTTGTCAGTGTTAAATATTGTAAAGCACCAACTAAGCTTCTATCCCTTTTCACCTCAATCTCTAAGAGAGGATCACCCTCCAGTCTTGACAACTTCTCTGAACTGGTCATAGGTGTAGTTATTGACTTGTAATTTGCCATATTTGCCTTGTGCAACAGGTCATTGATATATTTGCTTTGTGAGAGAGTAATTCCATCACTCACTTTCCTCACTTCAATGCCTAGAAAGTAGTGTAGATCTCCCAAATTTTTGACAGCAAATTCTTCCTTGAGCTGGGTCATTATCCCCTTCACTGCAGTAGCTGAAGAACTTGCCACAATTATGTCATCCACATAAATCAATAAATACATGGTTACTCCATGACTATTACAAATAAATAATGAAGTATCAGCCTTGGATGCATTAAATCCTAGCTATTGGAGCTTTGAACTAAGTCTAGAGTACCATGCCCTGGGAGTTTGTTTCAAACCATAAAGTAACTTAATTTATAGACATAATGTGGTGTTGAAAGTCTTGAAAACCAGGACGTTGTTTCATGAACACTTCTTCTAAGTATCCATGTAGAAAAGCATTTTGGACATCATTGTTTCAATTTCCAACCTCTTAATATAGCTATTGACAGAATTAATCGGATTGTTGTGGGTCTAACAACTGGACTAAAGGTATCTTCATAATAAAAACCATACCTTTGTTTAAACCCTTTTGCAACTAATCTAGCTTTGTACCCCTCAATGTTCCCATCAGCTTTCCTTTTGATCTTGAATATCCACTGACATCCAATTACATTTCTTCCTTGTTGAGGTGAGACTAGCCTCCATGTCTTGTTTATAATAAGTGCCTTATATTCATCCTTTATTGTTTGTCTCCATTCCTTGTGTGCATTGGCTTGCATATAGTTTGTTGGTTCTATATTGGCAGTAGTTGTGACACCCTTCCTGTTCAACACTGTACCATCTAGAAATCTTCTTGGCTTGATGATGTTGTCTTGAAGTCTTGTTCTCATGGGGTGTTGTCGAATAGATGAATGAGGCAGTGCAGTCACCATCTCCCCTAACTCCTCATCATTGACATTCAGTTCTTCTTCATTGGCATTAGAGTTGCTTGTTGCTTCTTGATGTGATTCACTATGCTTCTTATGAATATTTGCAATTGCATGGTTAGGTAATAAATCAGAACCAGATTCAGTATACTCAATAGGCTCATTCTCCTGAAGAGAGTTAGTAGGTTGAGTATGGATAAAAGGAAGAAGAACAGGTTGAGATGTGACTTGAGGAGACCTAGATTGTTCATCAAAGGACTAAAACAGAAGCACATGCTCACCAAAGATAACATCTCTTGAGATATATACTCGTCCTGTAGGTATATGTAAACACTTATAGCCCTTATGAAGATTGCTATAGCCTAAAAAAACACATTTTGAAGATCTAAATTGCAGTTTCCTAGTGTTGTAGGGTCTCAAATTAAGCTAGCAAGTGCATCCAAAGGTTCTAAGAAATTTGTAATTGGCTGTAACTCCAGGAAGTCGATGAAGAGGAGTGTCATTATCTATGATGCGACTTGGAAGTTGGTTAATAAGAAAACATGTTGTCTGAATAGCTTCATCCCATAATTTAGTGGGCATGGATGCATGAGCAAGAAGAGAGAGAGACTTCTATGAGATGACAAAGTTTCCTTTCTGCTGCTCCATTTTGTTGGAGTGTATGGGGACAACAGATGCGATGATGATTGAGCCCAAGTTTACATCATTAATTGGTTGCATTTTCATAACTGTTGATGTACTTTTTGACTCCTAATTGTGACTTTTGTGCTTAAATCAGTTCCTTATGTTGAG
>JANZLH020000138.1:1423028-1441318 GCA_026770325.2 Erythroxylum fimbriatum
CAATATCAATTCATAAATAATGAACACCAAATTAATGAAATATGCCTTTCTTTATTATTGAAAATAAAGTATGTACATAATTTTGTACAAAACATGCTAAAGGCGATTGCCTTTAGGGCACTACTCTAACAGGTATTTGCATCACTTGAAGAAAAATGTCAAAAATAAGGTTGGAGTTGAAGGTTCGATATGTAATGCTTATTTAGTGGAGGAAGCTAGTATATTTTGTTCCCATTATTTTGAGTCTCATGTTCATACAAGAGAAAGAAAAGTTTCTCGTAATGATGATGGGGGAGGAACGAGTGATGTTGATGGTAACTTATCCATTTTCACAAATCCTGGACGAACATATAGACGTTCAACAAGAAGAATATTAACAAAGGAAGAAATTGAGGATGCCCATGATTATTTGGGTTTTGAAATTTAGTATTATTCACATAATTCTTTCGTGTAGTAAGTTGAAATTGATTATTTGGGTTTTGAAATTTAGTATTATTCACAACTGAAATACATAATAATGTTTTTAGATTATACGAGGAATGGTTACGCAAGCTATGCCCAAGAAAACTCATGATGATATCAATAAAGAAGTTAGAAGACACTTTCCTCGATGGTTCGAGACATATGTAAGTTTTCACTTACAATTATTGAAATGATTGAATTATAAAATTAAAGTGTTCAAATGACATTATACTGTTTAATACGATAATTTATTTTGTGTAGGCTTTAGAAAATCTAACAGAGAATACTTTCATATGTAATCTTGCAAAGGGACCTTTGCGAACTGTTAAATTGTATCCGATGTATTCGTTAATGGATACAAATATCATATAGACTATCATGGTCATAATATGGCAACAGTAAATAGTGGAGTTTGCATACAGGAAGAACTGATGGATTACTATAGTAAAATTATTGAGATACTTGAAATTAAGTACCCTGCATTGTCAGTAAAGAAAAGTGTGATATTTAAGTGTGACTAGTTTGATTCAACTCCAAATGTTTGTATAAAAGTTTATAGTCGATACAATCTAATTGAAATCAACAAATGAAGAAGATTTAGACAATTTGAACCTTTTGTATTGGCATTGTAAGCGATCTAGTTGTACTATGTCCCTTTTCCTAACTTACGATGAGATAAGTCAGATTGGTTGGCCATTTGCAAAGTTAAACCTAGAGGTGTTTTTGAATCACATAGAAAAGGAGAACAAAAAATTGAAAGTGAAGCATTTTATGAAGATGTTTATAAAATAAATGCATCTATTTCATATTATGAGAATGAACCTTTGAACGATTCAAATAGTGAATATGTTGAAATTTCATCTAGAGAGGATGAGGAGGGTGAGAGATCTGAAAAGGAGCCTGAGTTTTATTTTAATTCTTCAAAAAAAGATGATGATGATGATTTTGATTTTTAATTAAGTGTTGATAGCGATTAATTTATGTTTGTAATAGAACATTATATTCAACAAATTAATTATTGAATTTTCAATATATTGTGTGAATATTGAACCGAAATTGTTATATTTCTGAAACATTCAATCAAATATGAATTTCAGGTTGAAATATGCCACCAAAGAGAAAACAGGATATGATGTTCAGACCACGATTTAGAGCCAATTATTGTCCAGGTGAAGCATCACATTCTGCAACTGCAACCGAATTAGATGTTCTACCTCCAGCTACTACACTTGCATATGAGGCATCACCTTCTGTACCTACTGCTACACCATCCATCACCCCTATACCGACAAAGATATCAGGGATAAACGATATGGATGAAGGAGGCGGCTTTTAGCCTAAAGCTGAGGGAGCTGATGGAAGAACTTAGATCACAATTGTCAACAATCTGTAAGTGAAAATACATGAAACACCATATGTTTATAATTAAGTTATAGGTTTAAATTTAAAAAAATGGTATAAAATTAATTGTTTTAATATTATGTTGATTCTGTCTAGGCTGTACTCAAGAAACATGACATCCAAATTCAAGGAAAAGATTGATCTTGAGGTTTATATATAGAAGAATATCTCTCAGACGACAAAGGAATCTTGCTATCAGGAGTTTGAGGTACAAAAAATATTTTTTTGTATTTTTAATTGATTTTTATTCTTTAATTAGATAAATATTACATTATAAGTACTTATCTTATTTTTTCCTTTTATTTCTTAAAGATTTTTTTTGGGATTCTGAATTTGACGCGGTCATTTATAAAGTATAAGAGAGATGAAAACGTACACGTTATTGAGACTTTAATAATGCAATACATAAGACTGATATACGACTACTTTATATTTCTGAACAAATATGGAGTCATTGGCAGTTGTATTGGACATCACCAGAAGTAATGTCCATTTCAGAGCGTAATTTTACCAACAGATGTGGAGGACCAGGAGGAGAGAGTTTTCCCTTACATACTGGAGAATCTATTACCCACCACGAGCATGTAGAGATACTTGTAAGTATTTATACTTTACATTTATATTCTGATTTTTTATTTTAAGTATTTATACTTTACATTTATATTCTGATTTTTTTACTTTGGTGTATTTCAATTTAATTGAATGTGTGAAATTTGGAGTGAAAATATGTGTATTATAGAGAATGATAATGTTATAAATGTCTGGTGCCATAAATAGTTGTGTTGTTGAGTTACTTTCCTTGTTCAACAAGGGGTAAATATCATAAAAAGAGGAAATTCTGCCAAAATTTTTATAAATTGTAGTTCACTTATAACATTTTATTCTGATGCAGGAAAAGTCTATGGGCACAAAGTCTACACCCCGTCAGCTCTTTTTACACACTCACACTAAGAAGCATGATGGTATGACCTTCGTCAATACCCGATGTAGAGAGCTAAATGTATGTGAAATTTATGCTTTAATATTAATACTTAATAATTATCACTTACTAACATAAACATTACCTTCTGATATGACCAAATACAAGAAAGCATTCAACGACAGTCTTAGCAGTTTGAAGATGTTGATGAGAGTCAAACCTATCTTTATGCAACGGGTTTTAGGGGTTGTTGTGGAAGGATATTTGGGTTAAGTTCATTTACAAACACATACTATTCACAATCCTCCACATTCACTACAGCAACAACTAGTAAGCAGTCCGCATCTAATGAAGTCCAAAAGCTTAAGAGTACAGTACAGACATTGGCAACTCAGTTGCAACAGTCGATGGAGTACATAGTTCAGCTCTGTAATGAGGTGGATGAGTTGAAGGGAAGGGACAGCACCTTATCATAGAAATCAAAGCATCTGTCGTCACTAAATGAATAGCATACTTGTAGTCATTTCGTATGAATTAAATACTTATTATATGCAAAATAATTTTTTCTTATCAATAAGATAATTTTACTTTGTATCATCAATCAACTTTCTGTTTTAACAAATTAAATGTAGAAACAACTCAAAATATTATCAACAGATAACTGACAAATGTATAAATTATGCATCAACCATAAGATCATCAAATAAAATTAAATGTAGGGGAAAATTAAAAAACAGTTTTAGTAAATTTACTGACGGAGAAAAAAAGGTTTGTCGGTAAAATCTATTCGATTGACTGACAGATAACTAATAACTATCGGTAATGTTTTCATTAACTTACAAACGGAATAACCAATTTCGTTGGTAAGGTTACCGAACTATGCCAACCGAAACTATAACTGTCGGTATATGTACCGACAGTAACACAAAATGTCCTTCGGTAAATTTGCAACGAAGAATCTATGATTCGTCGCAAATTATTACCTACAGTCATTTCTCCGACACCTTAGTCTGTCAGTAAATTCCGTCGCTAACTTAGCTTACCGACATAATGTGTAAGTTTTCTGTCGGTAATTTCCGTCGCTAAACTTCATTTTTGTCAGTAAATTCCGTCACTAATTTAGCTTACCGACAGAATGTGTAAGCTTTTCGTTGATAATTTCTGTCGTTAAATTTCATTTTTCCTGTAGTGAAAGTGACTGTAACATTATTCTAATATTGGCTCCATAATTTAATTACTTCCAAACCCCTCTTCAGGTCCTTCTGTTTTTTAATCCGCGTACCTTTTATTGGAGCAATTGTTGTTCATGAGTTGTAGAATGAACAACTCTTTCACCTTTTTCTTTCAAAGGTTACTTCTTTACTCAGCAACTAAATAGTGAGTCGCAACTTTTCTAACTTTTCTTCTTTCATCTCAAAAGTCCTAGCGATGGCAAATTGGGGACAATGACCTTGCGATGGAGACAGATAGGACGCAAGATTGGGGGAGATTCACTTCAGATTAGGGTACGGGCAGTTTGAGGCCTTGGAATTTCGAATGGATCTCGGACAGCATAAGTCAAGTCTAATCAAATTTTAAACCGGGGTCAAATCATGGTTTAGGTCCGCTACCGGACCTAATCATTGTTTAGCAGTGAATTCAACCAAAGTAACGCAAACGCAGAAACTGTATACGCTAAAGACACGAACTTACACACACATATGTAAGCGTCGGAATATGTATACATATCTTATATAATCAAAGAGCTGCAAGGTGAGTTTTGTTGCGTTACTTAAAATTGAGTTCAGATCCCCTGTTCAATATTATGGTGTCTTATTGTGTCCAATAAATCTCAGCCATTTATTTATGTGGATCCCGCAAAATAAATGGCTGAGATTTCATGAGACAGAATAAGACAGAGTAAAACTGGACAGAGGATCTGGAGTACTTAAAATTTTCTTTTACAACTTCGATCACTGAACTCATGGAAAGTCATCAACTAAATAAATAATGTACAGTAGAGTTGAATGTATATTTCCATTATTAATATTATTTCTTCAACTCATAAAGACTAATGGTATTGACAAAAACACATTCCTGACTTGGTAAACAGAAATTAACAAAACAAGAAATTGCATCGTGGCATTTTATTTAGCAGCAAAGCTTATGTTACATTACAGCAAACATTCTTTTTTCACCTCAATGGAATGCGGTCAAAGCTTTATAAAAAGCCAAACTCTCAAGATACATATACCACATGCAATGCAAGGCATATAACCATAGAATCCTTTAACGGCTCGTCATAGCCAGAAGACCTCACTTATGTAGTAGTTATGCTGATTCTACAAAATGCCATAGCAAGCGAGGCACTTCTACAAAGTGGGAGGAATCCAGATATATCCATGTGTTTGAACATACCCAGCTCTTTCCAGGAGCTGATCTGCTTCAGCAGGACCCCGGCTTCCAGGTTTGTATGGGATTGGTTTCATCTCACCATTGTCAATCCGATGCAGAAGCGGCGTGAAAATTTCCCAAGCCGCCTGATAATTGTAGCAATGTGAAGGTAAATTTAAGTTTATTTTCTCTTCAAAGATTTAACGTAAAAGAACTCTACCTTCAACTCATCTCTCCGAACAAAATGCTGTTGATCACCTCTGATTCTGTAAAACCACAAACCATTAGCTTTATCAGTATCTATACACAAACCTTGAACTCGTGTTTGTAGAACACTACAAGTTTCCATCATTTTGCTCTTCCTAACAAAAGCAATTAGGGGACACAAGAATCATACGTGTCAAGAATTAAACGCTCATAAGCCTCTGGGATTGAAACCCCCTGATACCGTTGCCCATAAGACAAGTCTAGTTCACTTTGAACAGTTGACATCTCCAATCCAGGTTGCTTGACCTGCATGAGATACATAGAGAAATTTGGTAAATTGTTTGCTGAAATGTATCCAGGAACTGTGGCAGAGCAATGAAGGCTTAGATTATCTTGTTTGGGTTGGATATAGAGTATCCCTTCGAGGATCTTGAAAGATTTATATTATGTTAAGAATCTATAGGAAAAGAAAATGCAATAACAAATTGATTAGGCACTCCAAAATGATCAAATTGAAGGATACCAAAAGTCAGACAGGACCATGATAACCTTACTATCGGAACCTATACACTTAGTACGAACTAACATGCCCACAATGTTTCATGCATACAGAATAAATAGAGCATAGAATTACCAATATACACACATACCGTAAGTTTCATGTAAATGGCTTCAGAAGGTTGAAGGCGTATTACAAACTCATTTCTTCCTTGTTTTTTGCCTGCAAAATAGATGATAAATAAATAAACAAAATAAGGAAGAGTCATTGAGCTATGTACAACATAGACTAATGCTCAAAGTTTACAGAAACGATGTCATACATTTGAATATATCCCCAGGAACATCCTTAAATTGAACTCGTATCTCTGCTTTTCTCGAGTTTAATGCTTTTCCTGCCTTAAGGATGAAAGGGACACCTGACAAACGACACAAATATTAAATCGTTTGAACAAATTGAATTCAAAACTTTGTTTAGGCTAAAATCTAAGGCTCCAAAGTTATATTATGCCAGATATTCGACCCAAAAGTGTCTGAGTGCATTACCAAACCAGTTTTCTAGGAAAATGGTAAGTTTACCTTCCCATCTTTCATTATGAATACGTAGGATAACAGTTGCAAAAGTTGGGGTGTTTGAATGGTCAGGAACTGTTGGATCATCTCTGTAGCCATCATATTGTCCAAGGACAACCTCTTCATCTTTAATTGGAAGTACTGATTGAAGAACCTGCATTTAGACCAGTAATAATCAGGATGAAAACCAAGCTTCCAAAAATCACAGCAAAAGTTCCTGATGGACATGTAAAATAGCTAAGCTTAAAGATAAAGAATAGTAATGCTTGGAAGTCTGAGCAAAATTGTCATTGTGAAAGGAACAGTGGTGGTAGAAGCATTGTGGTTCTTAAACAATATCAACATAAAAACCCAGAGCATGACAGGAAATAATAGGTGTGTTCAAGTATTGGAGAGGAGAAATATACTTTCACTTTTTCATCCCGAATATGCTCAGGTTTGAGCAATATTGGTTTCTCCATGGCAACCAGACAAAGAACCTGCATTTATAGGAAAAGCCGTGAGTAAAGGGTTAGGGAAAAGCCGTGAGTAAAGGGTTAGGGAAAAGCTTCTAAATGGATCTAATATGTAAAAACGAGAAAACGATTTCCAATCTACACATATCCTATCCAATTGAATAAGTAACGGGCTGAATCTATTACATGTGGAAAAATCACAATCCAAAACCAAAAATTACTGTACACTGTCAATCATATACAAGTGATTGCTTAATATGTGAAGGACAATTCGGTTATCCTGGACACTTCTTCAGGTTAAGTCATTGGAACTCACCTGCAATAGGTGATTTTGGATAATGTCGCGGATAATTCTGTGAGAAAATGAAAGAAAATTATCAACACATTTCCCACACCTAAGTTACACAGAAAAGCAATATCCGGAACAGACTATTTAAATTTGAAGGCCCATTTAGTTATTTCGAACTAACAACTTAGCAAGTTGTTAATTTCACTAGAGAGTAATTTTATGGAAATGGAAAATCCAGCCCCCTAACTGGAATTATGAACATGCAAAGTCCATATTCAAACACATTGATATGGTTAAAAGGCATTAATCTCCTTCACATGCTCCAGCGGTTATGAAAAGTCAGTATCTACTATGCATACCCATATTCGTCAAAGTATCCACCACGACCTTCAGTTCCAAAATCCTCTCGAAATACAATCTGCAAAATCAAGATAGAATTTGGATGCAGAATACATGAGCAACTTTAATTCTTGAATATAAATAAAAAGGCAGAATCTTGCAATTTGATGTTTTAAGGTTTAGGACTAGAAAGTGAAAACTGAGGACCACTCATAATAGTGTGAATTTACCCTCTTTTTGCTCTCCTTTTTTTCTCTATTGATAGGGTCAGATGAGGTAAATTTGACTGCATTATCATTGTGCTACTAAGTTCTAAAGCCATTTTCAGCTTAATGCCTAGAAGAAATATCCTCACCTGGACATTGTCAATGTTGTCGCGATTCCAAAGAGGTAAAAACAATCGATTTGCAAAGCGAAGTACCAACTGCAGATTCAACCAAGAAAATAGAAAATGGCCATACTAACAAAAAAAAAACTGACGAATATGAATTATGCATCAATTCATGAACAATCTACCATGTTCTGCACCAACTCTTTCCCCAGATAATGATCAATACGGTAAATTTGTGGTTCCTCAAACAATTCTCCTATTTGAGAACTAAGTGTCTCGGAAGACTCCAGATCCTTGCCAAAAGGTTTCTCGACAACTATCCGAGTCCATCCACCAAGATCAGCTGAAAAGAAATACAATGGCATGCACAATGTCAATACTAGTTGAAAAATTCCAATTCATTGAGGAAGCAAATGATGTCAACATGCAGAGTTGGGCTACTACCCATAGCCTAAAACCTCAGGAGAAGGAGAAAAAATGTCCATAGAACCCGAAATGACCAGAAAAGAAGTGATTTCTGACAAAACTGAAACCAGGGGATTAGTTTTATAAATATTTTGGCTACTACCTAATCCGTAATACATTAGGTACCGGTTAGCAGTTGTAAATATTTCCAATCTTGAATATAGAATTTTATGAACACAAAAAGAGTTTCCTTTCTACAGTTAAAGTGGCCACTCCAAAAGATATCTCAACTGCGTCAGTAAGTTAGAAGCAAAGTTTACCAATAAAATGGTTAAACAGAACAGAATGGTCACTTGAATCAAGCTTCCAGGAGTACATTAAGCATGCCTCTCAGAAGAAAGGTATCTACTAACATATGCATGAATAAAAACAAAATTTTATAACAGAAATCATTTCAGATTCCTACTTGGGAACAACTACAAGTAAACAAAGAAGGCCAGAAAAAGGTTCGCTTAGTTTGGTGTCTAAATAACCACAGCAGTTCTTTCTTTTCCCTTTTTTTTGGGTTTCTTTTACCTTCTTTCCTTTTATCAACCCCCAAAAGATGCCTAGAGATAGTTCCTAAGGTCAAACACATTACTGTACCTAATGGTTCATTCTTATTCAGTTCTCTGACAGGATCCGCAAATGACGATAAGATATTAACATGAAAGGAATGCTCTCTTGGTCAAAGATAATCGTGACATGAGATACTGGAAAGTTTTTGCTAGAGAAGCTTACACTTATTCATGCAGCACTGTTTGATCATCCTGCAAACAGGTGGATATACTGAAGGTGGAAGTGCAAGATAAAATAACCTTCGAGATGACCCTTCAATAGAGTTTTTAGATAATTCATGTTCCGAAATTTCCTTGTCCAATAGTCGAAAGCCTTCTTCAGAGTCATAGGAACCACTTACATATTTGATCTACAAAATGACACAAACCCATGTTATGTTACTGATGCAGGCACGAAAGAAGCAACGGATATAAATATGCAAAAAATTGAGGACTAACCAGTTGCAAAAACTTCGATAAATCTTCTGAGATCCCAAAAGAACCATCCTTTTCAAGGTACCTATAATTATAGTCCAGCAATCATCAAGTCTCATTTACAAGATTCACTAAATCTTGTGGAAACGGGAAGGAAGCCAGAAAGGTCAGAAGTAGAACGTGGGTGAAATTGAAGATACTAGCACAATAGCACTGTGATAATACAAGATATAATTGAGGGCTAGGTAGCACTAGTGTATGCATGATGAAACTTGTTTTTTCCCCACTGCCTCCATCTTGTTTTTCAATAGCAAAAATTACAAGCAGATGATTGCTAAATCAAAATGTGAAAATGGAATCATCCTTGTTATTCGTTGTTAACTCCACAAATACACACAAACCATACAACTTTGAAGAACTACAAGCAAACGAAGCTGCAAAATATCATACCCACGGATGCGATTTCTGAGATCATCATCTGAGATTTTTGTCCTTGCATACCCAAAAATGTGAACTTCATGTTCTAGCAGAAATCCCTTTGTGCATCAAAACCAATTCTTAGCCAATCGTTTGGTAAAAGGTAAAATAGAACTTGCATATTATGTAAAGATACTAGCTACAAACGATCAGCCCTGAGTCCATGTAAAGGGAGAAACTAGCAAGTTTCCGGACACATACACGCATAACAGATAAGTAAGAATGATCTGTTACCTGACGGTAGAGATTGAAGAGAGCAGGGAAAGTCTTCTTCTTAGCGAGATCTCCGGAAGCACCAAGCACGATAATTGAGAGGCATCCAGTTTCAAGCGCGCCATTCTCATTGTCTCGCCCTAAAGAATCGTTTCTAAGGCTAGATCGCTTCTCCAACAACCACTCACCCGTACTCATCTCCTAACTTTGCTTAAACTTCTTGATCAACCACTAACTATATCGTCATCAGTAAGCCACGGAAAGGGAAAATAAGAAACAGGACACTACTTATTTACAATATAAACGGTCTGAACCAAAAAGTCAACTAAGCTCAACTTGAGAGTGAGAAAAATGTTAACAACTATAGCCAAAAGGCTACACCATACATGCAGTGATCATCATCTGAAAAAACACACAACAAATTCTACTTCTTTTTCTCGGTCTCATCGGAAACAAAAACAACAAAGAAGAGGGTATCAAAGAAAAAAGCAGATCGAAAACACACTTAATCACATCGAACGTAACACAGCAGTTACCAAAAGAAGAGAATTTACCACACGAAGAGATCAAAAAGCCAAGAGCAGTGAGCTCGGATTGCTGGAAAAGGGGAAGAAGTCAGCAAGAAGATATTTATGTGTAGACGGAGAGAGTCCAGGAACGGGAAAGAAGGTGTCCGGAGGAAACAAGTTGGTGGGACAGCGATTTATTGGATTTCTTTTTTGCCGCTAGTAGTTATAGTTTACCAAAATGTCGATGTAACTTCTGACGTAAGACTGTACGTTTTACCAGCCGCCGGATCTTCCACTTCCCTAGGCCATCCCCCTTGTTTCCGTCCCATAATAAAAGTAAGTGAGAAAATTAAATGCAATCAGTATTACGTTACCGTAATGCTGGCTAAATGGATATCAACACGTGGCAATGGATTATTGCCTTTTGATTGTGGTCTCCAAGTCAGATGACCACAACCACATGCCACGGCACAACCATCTTTGTTTCTCGAGTATTATTAAATTGATTTAGAGAAACCCTTTTCCACCTACAACAGATTGTGGTTTTGGGTGGTAGTTGAACACATTGAAATTGAATAGTTACAGGTGTGGTGACTCAATGATTTGTGTGAGAGATGGGCCGTCTAATTCTTTCTTACTATTAGATAGTTGAGTATGTGTTCACCTAACTCCTCTGGAGGCAGGTAGAAGCGGTCCAAGATTAGAATCGAGAATAACAAAGAGCTATGCGTACAGCATTGTTGCGCATAGCTCTGTTTCCCAAGAACTTCGATGTTACAAACCAAAAGTTTGCACTTGCTAGTCAGAGCGGGCATCCGTCAGTCTCGTACTACAATTACCCGGTGTTCATAGTCAACATCGCTTGGATATTGAAAACTGAAAAAGGATTTTCTAGTGTTTTGGGAGTAAGATTGTGACCTTGCCGTTGTCACAAAGCTTGCTTTCCATTTTCTTGCGTGCACTTTCCGGGCAATCAAAAAATCAATTGCGTCCCTTCTACGTTTTACTAATTCATCTTTATTCTCATTATTTATCCACGATGAAGGGGACTATCCAAATGTTAGAAATGACTCGAAGATAGGCAAGGGCAGGGACGTTTAGCAGGGCATGGATTGGAATAAAAAGACCATACAACTTAAGTCATCAAATAAGAGCACGTTTGGTTTATAGGAATAAGAATTATATTTACAGTATATTCTTAAAATTTAAATAATCCTTAATTTGGTTTGATAAAAATATCATAATATCTATTCTTAAGATTAGGTATTCATCAAACTTTAGAAATAACTAAAAATTATCAAAAGGTGTCTTTAGCTATTCCAAGAATAGAGTTATTTGTTGAAGATTTTTTTAATAGTAAATAGAAAATTAATAATAATAATAATTATTATTATTATTATTAAGAATAATAAAATTAATAATAATAAGAAGAAAAATAATAATGATGATGAATTTAATAATAATAATAATTAATAAAATTAAAGAATTTAATAATAATATTAATTAATTAAAATTTTTAAAATTTTTAACTATTAGTAGAAAATTAATAATAACAATAAGAATAATAAAAAGTAAAAAATTAATAATAATAATAATAATAAGAAGGAGGAGGAGGAGGACAAAGATAAGGATATTTTGTTTTTTTTTTGTTAATTATTCCTTTATCATTCTAAATTTATATTTCCAAACCAAATATTGACATAAAAATTCTTTAGCAGTAAATCAAATAAAATAATACTCATTTCATTTTATTTTTTATCGTTTATATTCTTAAAAATAACTATTCTTAAACCAAATAGTTGTAAGATTCCAAATTATGTTGCCCTCTGTATTGAATGGATCATCCAGCTTGGGCCTCTCCTACATTCCCGCCCTGCAAGCCAATCAAAACAATGCAAGCCTGTCCTTCAAGCGCAGCCAGCTCATTTGTTTGCTTACCTTTCGTAACTAGAAGCTGTCTTAAGGTTTTTTTGTGCAGACCGAACATTGGGCCGTCTTTCTGAGAAGTTAAATGCGATCATATCGTAATTTACTCTCTCGTTACTCTATCGGGCCAGGATGTGGGCTGCACCCAGGATGAGCGATTCCACCTTTTGGGTACTAGAAGCTGTCTTAAGATCAAGAACCTGAGAGAAATGACTTCAGTGCCAGTTGCCTGGCAGGCTAAAGGTGATTGCCATGAAGAGGATGAGGCGTTAAGATCTTCCTCCGGTTGGATACTCCAAAAACGCCTTTTGGGCACGTTACAGACGACTGTACGGAAAATACATCAACTAACAAGAACCATCCATCTGTTGAGATGAACGTATGAATGCACCGACCAAGGGAACTAAGTGAAGTGAGAACACAGTGGCCTTTTTTTTTTTTTTTTGCTTTTTCTTATAAGAACACAATGTTTAAGATAAATAAGTTTCACTTATGTCTTTGATATAATAATATTCACATTATCTTTCCTTGCAAGTATAAACATTGTTTGCAGAGTCAGTCACAAGTAAAGGTCAGTTAAATCCATTACAACGTTGAAACCCATTACACTATTGAACCAGCTGGTGATCTAAGTATTTCTTCCCATGCTTGTTGGCCCAATTGCATCTACGACTCCAAGAGTAATGTAAGTCACGGATTGGAGTTTGCTACAGCAATAAGAGTCTTATATCAGAATCATTGCAGTTGATTGTACCAGGTAATGTCCGAGTAGAACTACCGGAACAAGCAAAGAGAAACTAAGAAACTTACTATGTGGTTGATAGCATCACATTTTCAGCCATTTTGGTTTGAAGGGTTTTTTGCCTGCAGATTTTGGTTCTTGAGGAACAGGGGAAGGAATTTGTGTCACAAGTTCTGGTTCAGGTTGAACAGGTTCCAACAATTCGCAAATAGCATCCAAACCATTCAAAGACATAATCTCCTCGTTAAGGAAGGGACCTGAGTTGATAGCCATGGCATCCTCATCTGAACAGCAACGCAGGAAAGATACAGAAATATATGAGACAAGCTCGTGGATGTATAATGCAAGTATAAGAACTAGCATCAGAAAGACATGTATAAATCACATTAACTCGGACAAGATAATAAAAAGAGAATTCAAAGGCTTCTTATAGACATCTTAAAAGCTAAACAGCAATATATACAAAATTTGCTCATGAAAAATCTTTGTGAAGATACAACTTCATCGTCATTGAATATATCAACTCTCAAGAGTCATTAAAGAGCTTTTCGAATACAGCATGAAACTTGTGGGAAAATATAGAATAGGAACAAATATATGACAAAAGCATAATCACAAAAAAAAGAGAAAAAATGAATGGTCATGATCAGGATGTCACGAAATTTGTAATGAACTCAAGATTAACAAATTCTGAACTCACGTTTGCAATTTTCCAAGGAATTTAAAGAATGAACTAACCTTTTGGTAGATCATATGAAAAATACACAATTGCACCAGGTACAAAGCCAGCTGAATAAAAATCCTGTGAGAAGTCTTTTATTTGCTTTTTTGGAGGAGTAGTATCTGTGGTGATTATAATCCATGCTTTAGTCTTTCTGATTTAGTAAGCTTCTAGGCAATAACTTAAAGAGAAGAATATTCTGAATCACAAGAGCTTGTTTGTGCATACATAAATAGAAAGGCAATTCTGGCCGTCTAACCACTTTCGTGAGAAGATCAACTAAGCTCTGAATATTTTCTGATGGATGAAAAGTGGCCTCCAATGTGTGATTATCAGGAAAGCGAATCCTAATTGCTGCCTGAATACAAAAGGTAAATACACAAGTTCAGTGAAAAATAACCAAGCAAATTTTGAAACTACACTGTAATATCTGATAACATTTTTAAAATAGATCCAGCTCCTAATGTAGGCAAGAAAGGATCCACTAGGAATCAGGAAGCACCTTTGTCAATCTCGACCGTCGAGCAGCTTCTTCAGCTTCTCGAATTTTTCTTGTCTTTAAGTATTTATCTGTCCAAATTTTCACCTTTTCTTATAGTGAACGATATGAAACCTAAATATAAATTCAGAAATGAATATTTATTTATCAACAATGACAATTATGCACATGCACCAGCAAATCATGTGCACAAAAAAAAGGGGACCAACTATTTTCACAATCAGATAATATACATCCATAGAATCGCTATATCTATTCTTAATATGCAAATTTGTCACTTGCCTTCCTTCTTTGTTGCCATAAGTCGGCCGTAGTCTTCCGCAGTGAACTCATAAAAGTCATCATTGTCCACTGCACAAAAAGATAGATAGCATCTAAATAGTATTCACACAGAAACACTCCGAACCAAAATCTCCTTTTATATTATAATTTTCTAAACCAGAGATACCAAAGGTTGGAGCTTTTCATACCATCATTGGACACTTGATCTGGGGTTGAAGAGGGACTTGATGTTTCAAATACCCGGACTTCTCGCCCAATCTTTTCTTTCAAAGCTGCAAACTTTGCCTGATGTAACCCATCAGAATTGGAATATGCATAAGATTACTATGGACACCAAGGAACTAATAGCAGGTTAAAGGCATGTAACATAGTAAGATCTAAAGACCCAATTCCAATGGAACCCATGTCGACCCACAACACCAGAGTAAGATCTAAAGATCCAATTCCAATGGAACCCATGTCGACCCACAACACCAAAGAGGTGATGAAGAAAATCACCTTAGTTTCCATGGGGGTAGCAATGAACTTCCTTCTCTTCAGAGAAGGTTCCAAAACCATCACCGACGGACAATTAGATGATCCAATACGCTAGTGTGACGTTTAGTATATAATATACATCAGAACATACAACGGACATAGAATTATATATATAAAGAGGTGAACCACTTAATAAGAAGCTCAAAATACCAGCTTAAAAAAAAAAGGGAGCTTTTTTAGGCAAAATTTTTAAATCAATTAATTAATGAGTTTATTCTTTTTGATCTTATATTTTATACATAATTATTATAATACCTGCAAACTTGTCTTCTCATTTATTATATATTTAACTATTTACTCAACTCTCTCGCTGTGTTGAGACTTTCCCCCTCTTGTTTCTTATAACAAGTTTCTTCCTTCTTCCTTTGTTTTATTCTACATTATCTTGTCATTCGCTTTGTTTTTATGGCTACGACAAATGAGAAAGATTGATTGGTGAATGAGATTTATCACCGCTTAAACATGGTGCAGGAGGAAAGTATATTAGACTATGTTGATGAATTGACGATAGGAGACCAGGACATACAGGAGGCAAATTGGCAACACTATGTAGTCGGAAGATTATTAGCGGAAAAAATGATAAACTTCATAATCTTCAAGCAGATTATGGCGAGTGTTTGACATCCTATAAAAGGCCTTATGGTAAAAGAACTTGGCAACAATGTCTTTATATTCCAATTTTTCCATCACCTTAGATGTAGAGAGACTGCTCAAGGATGGTCCTTGGAATTACCAACAAATTCCTCTTTTGTTACATGAGTTACAACCTCATGAGAATCCTCGGCAAGTAAAGTTAGTGAAACTGGAACTATGGGTTCAAATACATAATGTTCCAAGCGGTTTTATGTCTGAGAGAGTCACCGGTGATGCTGAAAATTACATTGGAGAATATATTGAATCTGACCCACGTAACTATTTACGTATATGGAGTGATTTTATACGTATTAAAGTGGCCATTGATGTTCCGAAGCCATTGAAAAGAAAACTGCTTGTGAAGCGGTCAAAAGGGGAGAATGCATGCTTGGATTTCAAGTACGAACATTTGAATACTTTTTGCTATTTTTATGGTATAGTTGGACACATAGATCTCTTCTGTCGGCTTCTTTATGATCACCCAAAAATCCTAAGAGAAAAGTTTGCATGTGGTCTCTGGTTAAAAGCTGATTCAAAGAGATTCACTCAAGTTGGAGCTAACTGGCTGCGATTGGAGAAAGACCTTATGCCGGGAAGGGAGGCCGGATCTTCAGAAAAATCGACTACGTTTAATCAATCGCAGGTGATCCGCACTGATGAAGGAAAGACCAATAACGACGTCGAGATTCAAGGAGTTCAAATTCCAAATCTATATGGAGATGATAAGATAGGCAGTGGATCAAATATTAATTGCATGCAATATCAGAATTCTAATACGTTGAATGCAATAAATCCCAAGAATGCAACAAATTCAGTACAGATGCTAACGGATTCAATCCTAGTAGCTGACCTTAAACGTCGGTGTTTACAAGAAGCAATTGAGACTGAAAATGAGCCTATGAATGAGGAGATGATCTCAGTCAACATTGCAATCGAGCCAAAAAACTTGAAAATGGTGGGTTCTGCATCGCAGGCCCACCTAAAGCCATGAGTACATTGAGTTGGAAATGTCGGGGGCTTGGGAACCCACGCACAGCTCGAGCCTTAAAAGACCTTGTGTCTAAAAAGAAACCCAGTTTTATTTTTCTTATGGAAACAAAAATTAAAAAAGAAAAATTTTTACAGATTAAGACAGCATTGGGTTTCAATGGTATCTTTATTGTTGATCCAGTGGGCATAAGTGGAGGTTTAGTGTTGATGTGGAAAGAGAATAAGATGGCCCATTTGATAAGTTACTCAAGGAACCACATTGATGTTGAGGTTCAGGTGGTGTTTAACAGGTTTTTATGGTTTTCCAGAACGAAGTAATAGGAGACGAGGATGGGACTTACTTAGATCTCTCCAATCTCAGTCCAGTTTACCGTGGTGTGTTATAGGAGACTTCAACAACATCATGTTCCCCTCAGAGAAACAAGGTAACAACTCATAACCTAGATCTTTGATGGAGGGATTTCGAAAAGTTCTCTCTGATTGTCAACTACATGATTTGGGCTTCAAGGGTTCACGTTTTACTTGGGAGAACCGGAGAGATGATGTTGTTGTGGTGAGGGAAAGACTGGATCGTTCGGTAGGGATGGCTTCATGGACTTCAATTTTTTCGATGGCCAAAGTTTTTGTGTTGCAAACAGACTCCTCTGATCACCTTCCGTTATTTCTATCATTGGGTGTTCGATTGAAGAAATATGTTCAGAAAAGATTTCGTTTTGAAACATCATGGACTCTTGAGGTCGACTGTAAACAGATGGTAAGCAGAGGGTGGACAAATGGTAAGTTTAATTCTCTTCAAGATCGCTTATCATTTTGTTCTCAATTCTTGCAATCATGGGCGCAGTCCCACCATCAAGACTTTCGAAATCGACTTCAAGCAGTAAAGCATCAATTGGCTTTTTTACGAAGACAATCTATTTTAAATACGAAATTATTGCGAACATAGTGAGTTATTGTTGCAAAATGAATTGTATTGGAAATAGAGATCAAAGCAGCATTGGTTAGTAGGGGGAGATTCAAATTCGAAATTTTTTCATGTGATGGCATCCCATAAACAGAGAAAAAATTTTATTTCTAGGCAGAAGAACAATAATGGAGAATGGTTTGGCTGGGACTCAGGGTTGCCGAATATGATTGTAGATTATTATCATGAGCTATTTACATCTTCAAATGGTGATAAAAGTCTAATTCTACATCACGTGGATTGGAAGGTAACTTCTCTTCACAATGAGTTATTATTTGTAAGTGTAAGTCGACTTGTACACTCCTGTAACTCGACCTACACATGTTCAGTACCTATAAGTCGACTTGTACATTGTGTAACTCGACTTATGCATGTACGGTACTGTCAGATTGTGCCCTAAAGGCAATCCCCTTTAGCGCGTTTTGTTCAAAGTCGTGTATAGACTTTATGAACAAATAAAGAAAGGCATATTTCATTAATTTGGTATTCATTATTTATGAATTGATATTGATCTTTA
>JANZLH020000138.1:1505378-1516066 GCA_026770325.2 Erythroxylum fimbriatum
AAAATCGATTAATCGAGGCAACAATTACATACGCTGCGTCATTTAACCTAGGTCATGTTATCCCTAATGATTACAAATCATTAGTCGCTACACATGAATTTCAACACAACAATTTCGGATTATATCGAAATTCTAGCAATGGGTTCGAAATTAACAATTCAATTAACGCATTAAAATCATCAATTCACAAAACCCAATAGGTTCATACAAAAATAATCAAATAATAACGAAAATCCGATTATCCATACATAAAATCCAAATTAGTTAAAATCGGATAACATAATCAATTTCTAATGAGAGAAAGAAAGAAAATAATAATAATAATAATACTTAACCCGGGTCGTCGGCGTCGATATTACCTCCGAACCGACGTCGAGATTTTACCCTTCCATGAATCTCTTCCGGAAAAATGTTTCAGCCCTTATTTTAAACCCTAGCCAAAAATCCCCTAATTTCTCACTTTTCACTGTATCTCTTCTGTTGCGTCTTGCTGCCTACACTATTATGTTACTGTGATTCCTCTCTACTTGATTTATTCTTGCTGCGCCTCACACCTGCTCCATGTGTCCTCCTCACTGTAGCTGATTTTGACAATTTTATTTGCTCCACTTAAAACCCTCTGCTCGTCCTATGCCGACACTCTATTAAATTGAAGACCCTCTGCGCCGATTTTCTTCTTTGTTTGCGCCTCAGCCTCCACGTCGTTCAAGTCTCCCCCTCACGCCCGACTGCTCCTGTATTTTTATGGCGTCCTAATTTCAGCTCCTTTATTTTTTTATATTGCCCGACACCCCCTGGACAGCTTGCCCTGATTTCATTAATTTAATTATGCTTCTCTTGTGCGAGACATGTGCATGCTTCTCCTTTAATTTGCTTTAATTGATTTGTGTCGCACCTGCTGTTGCGTTTTTGTGTAATTAATCTCCTGCTTGCGTGATTTGCTGCCTAATTTTGCTCCACGTGTTGTCTTCATTTAATCCTCCAAAAACGCATGTTTACTTTAATTCGCTGCCCTTGACAATTTTAATTCTGATTGCTTGTTTCTTCGTATGCGTATCCAGCCTTGTAACGTTGAAACCCCCACTGTAGCTGATTGAAGAAGGTCATTTAATTCATTCAGCTTGCTTCCTTTCGCATGTTGCCTTCACAACCCATTTAATTATTGCCGCACCTTGGTTTCATTTTGCTCCTATTAATTTGCTGCTTTGTTACTTATCAAAATGACGCTACTCTCTTGGTTGCTTGTGCTAATGTCGTTTTAAGCGGCCCATGTGCTGTATTGTCATCGTCTCACGCTCAAGCTTCCTATTGCTGACTTCAGAACAACCCTTAAAAACTTCATTTGTGTCTTCGGTGCTTCCATTTCTCTTGCTTGTTTTTTTTTCTTCCTCTAAGGAAGCCAATAGACATTAATCTTCGGAAAATGATCCATATGTCACGCTTTCAACTTACTTTAATTTCTTTGCTTCCGAATTGTACCTAAAATAAAATATGAATTAAAGTGAATATCTTAAGCATTTTTGTATTAATAATCGCTAAGTGAAAATAATTAAAAATATTAACAATTAAGCACATATCAATGATCATCAGTGTCAACTGCATTAACATAAACTTGATTAGAAGATTTCTTGGAATTCTTCATATTGGTAAGATATCCATGCTTCTTATAGCATCTGTCAATAGTATGAATTTCCTTTCTACAATGAATGCAAATTGGAGGTGTGGAACTGTTAAAGAATTTTCTTGGTGCGTAAGCATTAGCACCTTTTACAGCTAAAGCACTGACATCAGAAGCCAAAGGTCGATCTTGTTGAATGATCAAAGAGAATGCCTTATTCAAGGAAGGCAAAGGATCCATTAACAATATTTGTGATTTCATAGTCAAATAACTTTCATTCAGTCCTTTAATGAAAACCATGACTTGATCATTCTCATGAAAGTCCTGAATGTTCTTGGACGTACCATATGAACATTGAGGAGTATAAGAACAAGATGGAAAAGAACGTAAGATTTGTAACTCATCCCATAAGATTTTGGGCTTAGTGAAGTATTCATGCACTAAGAGAATACCTTGTCGACAGGTATAAATTTCAAGCTGAAGATCACATATATGAAAAGAGTTGTTTTGAGCAAAACTAGCTTTGAGATCATTCCAGATCTTATAGGTAGAATCCAACCATATGATGGACTGTGCAATAGATGGTGAAACAGAATTAATTAGCCAAGAGATAACCAAATTGTTGCATCTTTCCCAAGGAACAAACAAAGGATCGGAACGAAGTGGTTGCAGAATTGATCCGTCGACAAAGCTAAGTTTATTCTTGGATAACAATGACATTTTCATGGCTCTCTGCCATTGATGATAATTCGGTCCTGTCATAACCGAAGAAACTAGAGCCAGAGTTAGATTTTCATTCACATGAAGATAATAAGGACTGGAGGGATTATCTTGTGGTTTTGACATTGAACCAGAAGTATAAGTATTAGCTGTCCAAGCATTGAAATTAGCCATAGCAGCAAGGTTCAATGAACTCAAGAAATAAAGACCGTAAAGAAACTATAAAGTTTCAGCAAAGACAAAACAAGGGAAAAACTGGAAAACTTAGAAAGTTTCCAGAAACGCTGAGGAAGCGGAAGAATATTGCTCTGATACTATGATAGAAAAATCGAATTGAAAAAGGAGAATTCTTATTTCAACTCATCGAGTTAAAGGCATTTATACAAAATATCTTAATTGAAAAAAACAAACTTAACTGATATGACTAACTAACGTAACTACTAACTTATATAATTCTAACACATATGGCCCATGAAATATGTGGGGGCTTCAGCTCGTCTACTAAAGCATGCCTCATCCCTCAATAGACAGCGAAGAAGCTTAAGGAAAACTTTTTGGCTGAGATGGGGCGTAGTATAGAACTTGGTCATTAGTAGATAGATAGCTAGATTGAGGCTTGTGTCTTGGTTACACACTACATATGCATGCAGCCATCAATCTTCAGTGACCATGTCTCCGTACTGAAAACCATTATGAGGGAATTGAGTTCATGCAAGGGATAGAAGCTTTAGCTGCGGATGTAGTTATGTCGTCATCTCGGCATTACCAGTATCACCATTTATACTGCCTTGCTGCAGGAAATTCCTCAGTTTCCCAGATACCGCAATTTGTCCACCAGGGGATGCACAGAAAAGCATTGTTATTACTCTATAACTATCAGTTGGTTACCTGGAAAGATTCAGATAAAAGGCTATTTTGATCCTGTTTGGAGACTTCCACCATTCGTGAAGGCTGAAATTTCAGTATTTCAGAATTTAGCAAATGTTGGGAAATGCACTTGCCTTGGCCGAGATCTTTTCTTTTGCTACCATGGAAATCATACTTGGCAGAAATCTTTGGAACGTATTCATAGTTATAGCAGTTTTCTATACCAACTGGAGGAACAACAAAAATGATATCCATCATCACCAACGACAAATAATGTACAACTTGACCTATGCAATTTGGAACAGTTTGCTTATATTTTCCATTTCTGGATGAGAATAATGGAAGAATTTGGAATGCTCGTATTTGCCATTTCCTTTGTTTCCTCGATCAAGGGCATTACTGCACCAATTCCAAGTTCGAAGTTGGTATGGAAAATATAACACCAACACGTTACTTTAGCCTTTATTTGATCGAAGGAAAGCAAGGAAAAGAGAGGAAGGGAATTGCTTTTTTCTTGGTTTCCATTATTCGGATAAAAATAAACAAAGAGAAAGGGAGAGAATAGAGAGGAATGAGAGAGAAATTTGGACCAAATATATTTCTCCCCAAATTGATAAGAAAGGAGGGAAAATTTAAGACATGATAAGCTTAATATAAATAAATTACTTTTGTATCCTTATTAAATCTAGCAAATAAAGATAAACAAGTTCTATAATCAAGGGTATAAGAGTTTTACAAAATTCTCTTCCATTCAATTTCCTCCTTTGATAAATTAGGAAAACAAATAAAAGAAGGAAAATCACATTTCTCTTTTATTATTTTCTTTTCTTTTCTCGTCATTATTTTCTTTTCTTTTCCTCCTGTAAGTAAGTAAGGATCACGTCATAATAATTCAAATCAATTAATAACTTGCCAGTTCCTAACAATCGTAGGATCTAATTCTTCGTTAAGGACTATTGCCCAAGGAAATGTGCTGTTAACCTGACCGGGACTTTTTGTTTAGCTCGATTCCCGTTTCTTGACCAGGATCAGAAACTTTTCGATATACCTGACCGCAGCTGATTCCTCTGATCCATATCTGCTCCACTCTACTTCAATCCAGTCGCCCTTGCCGGCGACTCGCCGATGCAGATCCGGTCAGGTTCACTCTCACTCCTACTCGCATCGGATTGAATTCCTGATTGCTTCACTTCGCCGTTACTTTTTATTCTCATATCATTCGCTTGAAAGAAGTTACTTAAAGCTAAGATCCCTCGCTCCTAAGCCCTAAATTCTGACAATGCAAGGGTTGAGAGCGAAATTTCGAGTAGCGATTCTTATCCTACTAACTCTATGGATTGGCCTTCTTGCTTTGTATGGACTGTTGAAACCGATCTCCAACGGTTGCGTTATGACCTACATGTACCCTACGTACATTCCCATTTCTACGACTGGCGATGGCGGCTCGACGTCGCCACCGGGGAAGTACGGGCTGTATTTGTACCACGAAGGATGGAAGAAGATCAATTTTAAGGAGCATGTGAAGGGACTTAACGGCGTTCCGGTGCTTTTTATTCCCGGAAACGGCGGTAGCTACAAGCAGGCAAGGTCTTCCTTGACCTCTTTTTACTGTGTTTTGTTGAATTTATTTGTTTGTAGCTGGAAATTAATTACTAGTCATTGAGAATTCAGTGCAAGCTTTAGCTAGTGAACTAGTTCAATGCAAGTTGTATAGCAAGAAAGATAAAGAAAGCAATTTTGCTTTCCTTGTATTACAAAAAAAGTGACGCATGAAGGAATTTGACTGTATATACGTGACCTTACCGTGATCCCCTTCTGAATACAACTTTCTGATCTTGTTGTGGTTTATGGTTGAAATAACAACTTAGAAAATATCTGATCTCATTTTTTTATCGGGTCCTTTGCTATTTGGGGATAAAATTCGGGAGACATGGGATTAGTACTTAATATTTATTAGAATTGCCAGAAAATGTCATATTTGTAAATCAGACACAGTTCCACTCCTATGAATGAGAAGAATTGTTGGGGTGATTTTGAATATATTGTTAACTCCATAACTGTTTAGTTGAAACAAGCATCTTTTTCAGTTGAGCTTTTGAATTTGTGGAGTAATCTAATTGTTCATAACACATATATATACTTGTTAATAACTTGTCTTGGATTCTTCCATAGGTAAGATCATTGGCAGCAGAGTCTGATAGGGCATATCAAGGAGGCCCCCTTGAGCAATCATATTACCTAGAGGCTTTTCTAACTGCTGAGGAGGGAGGAGCAAATACGGATATTGCTGATTTTCAATTACCCAATCAATACGCTAGTAGGCTGGACTGGTTTGCTGTCGACCTTGAAGGTGAACATTCTGCAATGGACGGCCGAATACTTGAAGAGCACACAGAATATGTTGTATATGCTATCCACAGGGTAATTCTTTATTGTGTTCTGAATCATTAGCTCTAAATAGTGTCTGCCATGTTGATCGATACGGAGTCGCTTGAACCTAGAAATTTGATGCATATGACATGGAAGATAGCTTTATGATTGAACCTACCTTTTATTTTGGCATGAGATTTCAATCATGAAGGTGCCATTGTGTGTACTCATGAAGTGTGCATTTCTTGTTTCTAGAGTTGCTTAGAATAAGGCTTAACTAGTATTCTGGATATTTAATCTTATTTAAGCCTTTTGCTTGTGAAGATTATAAACATGACATTAGGACTCCTTTATCACACAAAATTGTTAAGTTCCATCTGTTCATAATCTTCCTTTTGTTCATGTTCTATGTAACTTCATATAATCCTTTATCAGATGTCTATTTATTTCTCTTTAACTTGTTCAACCTTGAAATTTTTTTGATATGCTACTGCATGGAATTTCTTTTTGCTTTTTGATATTTGTGATTGGTAAATGTTTGGTTGTACTTGCAGATTTTAGATCAATACAAAGAATCTCGCAATGCCCGAGAAAGGGAAGGTGCTGCAGCATCCAGTAAGTTGCCAAAGAGTGTGATATTGGTTGGTCATTCCATGGGTGGTTTTGTTGCCAGAGCCGCTATCATCCACCCTCACTTGAAGAAATTGGCTGTTGAAACTATACTAACACTTTCAACGCCACATCAGTAAGTTATAGTACTTTTTTGGTGCATCTACTTGGTCATTTGATACTTAAACTTTCGTTTTGTGAACCTCACCAATTTTATCCAGATCACCTCCTGTGGCATTGCAGCCATCATTGGGTCACTATTTTGAGCATGTTAATCAGGCATGGAAGAAAGGATATGAAGCCCAAATCACTCGTACAGGACGATATGTCTCCAATCCATTGCTCTCTCATGTTGTTGTTGTATCCATCTCTGGTGGTTATAATGATTACCAGGTGCATTCATTTATCTATTCTTATGCAGGATGTCCCTACAGTTCTCATACACTACGTCACTCAATAATTCCGTTACTAAAAGATCGTAGTAAGACAGTCCGTTTCCTCTGTGGCTTTCTCGCTATCTTACCTATCTCACTTGTCATTTTTAGAGTAGCCACTACCTTTAGTTCCGATGCTATGACTCAGTTTACTATTGTCGAACCTGTTCACTTATCACGTTTTATCAATCCAATATCTTTTTCTCCAGTAACATACAGACTAATTCATGGTCCATTGATATCCTTTTTTGCCAATGCTATTCTGAGTACACCTTATCAAGGTGGTACTGACAATAAAATTGTTTCTCTCGTCAGCGACACTTCACTTTCCTTTGGTACAGACACAGTGGCACTTACCGGTGGTAATTCACCTAACGCATTTATCCTTCATATTTCATTGACTCTTAGTCCAGATTCAGTTCTCCTTTGACATTTCACTGTTCTTTATGCATTTAATTCTATTTCATTTGTCCGATTCTGATCCACCTCACTAACCCATGCAGTTTTCCTAAGTCACTTTCCTTTATTTCACTCATCACAAGTATCTCGACTCAAGTTTGGTCTTTGCCTCTTGTTAGGCACTTTTCCGTGTAATACAAACGTGTACAATTCCTTCTTGTGATCACCATTATCTCTATAATCATTCAGTCCAAATACTTAAGCACTTGTCCTGTTGAACATTCAAACCTCTAATCACTTGAACCTATAATCACTTCGTTCTATCGCTATAGTAACTCAATTTCACTTTTCGCGTATGCCTACTAGTCTAGCTTCGATTGTTCAATTTCTTTGCTCGATCACTTTTGGCGGATACACATGCTTCTTCTTTGAATCATCTCATACAGTTCTTCCGATGTTACTCGAACATCAGAGTTATTATAGGAATCACCAGTTTAACTCCTGACTCTTACCTTTTCTTACCTCTATCCAGTACCACTGGTCTGTTCATTGCAGAATTATCTGTTCACTATTTGAGCCTACACTCGACCCGTACCAGTCTAATATTCATTTGTGTACCGTTGATGTATTCCTTATAGGACTCTAAGGTCTCCAAGGCTCGAAACAACTTCTTACCAGTGTCAGGTTCCTCAATTATTCAAATAACTCTTTTACTTTGCAACACTTGTAAACACATTACACCTATGATTATAGTCATCAGTTGATACCATTTATTTACCCCATATCAATCTCTAGACATTACTCATATTTTTTTGTTGTTCCTTGGGTCCATGATTACTTTATGTTCGCTCCCTTACTGAAGGTACCACTACTGCAAGTAGGCCTCAGTGTCCCACTAGGACTTTTGTCTCTACTTATTTTCTCTTCATTCCACTTCTGTTAATGCACAGCGACATATGCCACTACCTATTCATTCATTGTATTTCCGTACATTCCATTCCATTTAAGTATTTCCCTTTGTGGGTTGCTATTATTTTTCATAAATTCATTCCCAACAGTTTTTGCATCACATATGGAGACCTATTCGCTTCACATTGCAATAGGCTCACTTCAAATTCAAATTCCACTCACGTAGTTGGATACTTTACATTTCCGTATACACAATGCAGATAACCTCAGTAGTCTATTTCACTTGTTATGCCTAAATCTTCTCTTGAGATATGACTCAATTTCACTTTTGATTTCGTCCATACTTATTTTCGATTTGTTCCTGTCATGACTATTTGTCTTGCTACCGTCATTATGCTGTTCACAACATTCTCATCAGTCAACTAGTTTCCCTAATTGCTTTGCTGTTCAATCATTCGTAATATCTCAAAAGCTCAGTTTCAACTTTACTCACGATCTCAATACGAGCACTTTTATGCCATACAGTCCTTGCACGAAGGTTTTGTGAGACACGAAACACTTCCTTTGACACTTAGACGTTACTATACACATCACCAGCAATCCTTTCATCTTATCCGGCGGGGGCCAATTAGTAACCTATACGATTCAGAATTCTACAAAACTTCTTTCTGTTTATGCCACTCCTCGAATAGAGGACTTAGGCCATAATCATTTTTCATTTCCTCTCATACAGGTACGCTCAGTCCTCTTATGTCTTACTGTAACCCATAAGTCACCGATCATTTCCTCTATTATTTCCATGGGTATTTTTCACATATGTTTCATTCATCATAGTGAATTCCATATATATAGACTCCCACAGATAGATCAACCGAAATGCGATAACTCTTTTCATATATCCCGATCCTTATTTCATTCTCCCATATCAGTATTTCATTCTCCACGTATCATTGAACTGTATGTCTCATCATTTTATTCCCATATCAGTCACGTGCAAGCTTGACCTTGTAAGGTCATATCAGCTTGGCTGATACACTGTCAGCTCATTTTTGCTACTTATCTCTTTCTTTTCTTCAACCTGTCCACAATAGGGTATTCGGGAATTGTCCCCAAACACGATAACATCAGTAGCAATTTTCAGTCTGTCTTTTTCCTTTACTATCTTATTATACTGATTTCCACACTTTTAGCACCGTATTCGCATAACCATTTCAGTCTCAAGCTTATGCGCTCATGATCATAATCATTTCCCGAGTTCCTTTCAGTTTATCTGTCCACTTTTGTCTTACCATTTCTACTTCTTCTCACCCTTATAGTCACTCTGCTCTTTCAGTTCTTTCAGTTCGAGGTCACCCGTTACGGTACAATATCGATCTCAGTACAATCTCGCTATCATCATCTATGATATACACTAACACAAAATATCTGCCTGATCAAACCATATACGTTTTGCTCATTTCCTGTTCCCATTTCGTCGACAATACAAATCAGAACTTGAATGACCTCATCATTTAATCTCACATCGGCCTACTATAATCAGTATGTTTCTCAGATTGACAGTGGACCTCTCCAAACTCTAGACATGTTCATTTTCTGTTGCCGTCATATTGCCACTTTAAATCCCTTGATTCATTTTGATAGCCTTTCCTTCTTTACCACAGTACAATCTAATTCTCATTATCCATGTTTCCTTTTTCCCCTTCTTAATTGCCTATACACTTTCCTGAGCTCACATTCTGCTACGGTCTCATTTTTTCTCACTGAATCACTTAACCCATATTTACACGTAGGATTTATCCTCGTGCGACTCAGACTAGGGATCAGTTGCCACGGTCTGCAACGACACAACTCAAATGCATGCAACTTGACCTATGTTTCAGACTGTGCCCAGATACATACGTACTGCTGGGCTCTGATACCACCTAAATGTAACATCCCACTCCCACGTGACCCGAACCCGATATCGTTGGTGATATCCGAGTCTGTGCCCCGAGAGGGTGGCGTACTACATCAGTCAGTCAGACGAATCTCAGTATACTGAGCTTTTTTTTTAAAGACAGTCATTCGCGCGGCATAAGCAGTAGACGGTAGTACATATTTTCAGTTATTACAATCATTTACAAGAATTTACAATATCAATAAAAAATACAATCAGTTTACAACGATTGTGGAATACAATTGTGAGACACTAATGCAGACGCGAACTGATCTCGAACTCTATCTCAACTTGCACGCAGTAGGTATACTCCCGTGTCAAACGGGGTACTCTTCTAGTCCTGAAAAATAAATTGCAATTTTGGATAAGTTTGCGAACTCAATGAGGAACCATCATCGATGGTTCTCCCAATTCATGCATCATTTAAACATAGCACAGTATAATACAGTATACAAGAAACACAATTTGGTTTTCAATAATAAGAATCATAATACAGTCAGAAATACCATGTCATAAACACATCACATTTGTATAAGGTATTCAATCCTTTTTCCCATTTACAGTATGCGGTCAAATGTGTATGCAATGCACATGTGACACTTTCCAGTTATTAAAGTGTTGTGATCGAGCGCGTAAACAGTAAACAATATTCAGTGGACGCATGGTGTCTAGGGAGTAGGACTCCCTACGAGCTCGAAGCTCTTTTGCAGTATCAGTATCAGTATCAGTGGCGACTCTGGTCACAACTATTCTTATTAGCCGTTTATGCATTTGTGTATGAAATGCATATGTCCAATTAACAGTCCATAGGAAGCAGTCTGCCCCA
>JANZLH020000138.1:1516166-1534981 GCA_026770325.2 Erythroxylum fimbriatum
CCCGACGACAAGTCCTGTATAACACAATGAGTAGGGAAAAAATGAGCACTACAATTAGCTTCTTTTGTCAATTTACTGACTGACAGAAGATTGCATTCTAAATTAGGGACATGTAAAACAGAATTTAGTTTCATAGAATCTGTTACTTTGATATCTTCTTTCTTGCAACTGAAGGGGAATCACCATTTGCTACCTTAACTTTTTCATGTCCAGCACACGGAACATATGAATGAAACAGATTAAAATCATCTGCCATATGATCCGAAGCTCCATAATCAACTATCCACTTCTTCCTACCGCATGAGGATAAAAAAGCTTTTATGATATTACCTCTCATAGTAGCATTAGCAACTGTGCTTGCCTTCTGTCGGTTGCTGTCATTTTGTAGGTTCTGTAGTACTTCCAATAGTTTCCCTAGTGAAATATTCAGCTCACCTCCTTGTTATTTCTGACTACCTTCAAAATTTTCAGTTCCTCCCTCACTAGATAGTTGATAGCCTTGGTTTTTTCCCCTTTTTTGGTTTCCAGTCTAGAGGCTTTCCATGAATGTCCCAGCATGTGTCTTTGGTGTGGCCACTTTGTTTACAATGCTCACACCACTTATGATTTTTCTTATTGGATTCACCATGTGATAATAGGGCAGAAGCTTCATTCGTAGATATTGGAGTACATTTAGTTCTTCTTTCGGTTCCTCTTTTAGCGTGATTTACCTCCTTGTTGCTTCCCTCCTCACTTTATAAAATACTTCCTTAGCTGTAGGCAAAGGCATTCTACTTGAGATTCTTCCACGAACATCATCCAAGTTTTTATTGAGACCAGCCAAAATTTCTAAGACTCTCTCCTTTTCAATTTTCTGGTTGTACATGACGACATCTTCCTTGCACCTCCACTCTTCATCTGACAGCAAGTCAAGTTCCTGCCACAATGCTATCATTTCAACCCAGTATTTTGAAACTTCTCTGTCACCTTGCTTCATTTGCCACAACTTTGTTTTTATCTCATAAATCCGTGATGCATCCTCTTCATCTGAGTAGGACTGTCGCACTCCATCCCAAATTTCTCGAGCTGTTGGCAGAAACATAAAGGTCCGTTTGATTGGTGGTATCATGGCGTTGATAAGCCATGATGAGACCATGGAATTATCTATCTCCCATTGTCGTGTAGCTTGTATGTTTGTTGAGTCTGGAACATTCCCATCTCCGATGATAAAGCTCAGCTTCCCTCTTCCTCCAATGGCGAGTTTCATAGCTTGAGCCCACTCTCGATAGTTTGTTCCATTCAGTTTATCGGAAATAATGATAACTGAAACTCCCTCAATATCGGAGGTCATTGATAGAGATATAGTATCTTATAGGATACTATATCTCTATAAGATACTGCTATCTAATCTTAATGATTTGATTATGATCAGATCATAATATTATGAGATATACATATCTTTGACCACAGCTATATCTCTATAAGATACTGCTATCTAATCTTAATGATCTGATTATGATCAGATCATAATATTATGAAATATACATATCTTTGACCACAGTTATATTGATTGCTTGAATTAACATTTTATTCTGTTCATATTGTCATCTCTTAACTTTTATGCAAATGCTTCCATCATCTTCATAAGATGATATTATCTGTAAATATATGCGTGTATTTTAGGTGCGATCAAAGTTAGAATCCCTGGATGATATCGTGCCCCCCACCCATGGCTTCATGATAAGCAGCACAGGCATGAGAAATGTGTGGCTGTCAATGGAACATCAAGCTATTTTGTGGTGTAATCAACTAGTAGTGCAAGTGAGTAGAGTATCTTTACCACAATACAAGTATCTTGATGTCAAAGGTTTTTTAATTGCTTGTGCTCTATGCAGGTATCACATACTCTCCTTAGTTTGATAGACTCCAGAACAGGTGAGCCTATTGCTGACACTCAAAAGAGGCTTGCAGTATTTGCAAGGATGCTTCGTAGTGGGATACCTCAGAGTTTTAATTGGACAAGGCAATCATACTCATCTCGTTGGTCTACTCCTGTTCCCTTGAAGGATGTGAAAGATTTAACTGGTAGTGTATCTCTTAATATTTCAGTACAAGCTTGATTCCATTAGGCTTCCGTGCAATTTCACTGAAGGAAACTTGCTACAATAATCCATGGTATTAGTTTTATAAACTGCTGTCTAACCCAGCCAGGGCTTGTTAACAATGTAATGGTGCAAATAGATTGGGACATATTTCGTGGAAGTGTTTAAAAGTGGTTAAAACAAGGAGAAATAATCTCAACTAGGATGTTTAAATGGATTTAAGTTAATGCTACTTCCGTTTCTTGAGAAATAAAGTAATCTAAAGCTACAAAAGAGAATAACGAAAAAACAGCTAGAGATAATTTAATTTCTTCTTGTGATCATTATTTGGTGGAGATTCTTATGAACATTGAAAGCAGTGCACGTGGGCCAACTGAGATAGCAACTAACAGGTTGTGCACTGTTGGGTGTGGAAAATCCCATAATCACAATATATTTTCTTTTGCTTTAAAAATTATTTGGCCACTAAGGAGCAGGAAAGCTAATCAAGTGATCATACAGTTTTCATGGGGAATCAGGAGCAAAATGATGTGAGCTTTCAAGATTGCCATGCTAACAAAAATGATGTGAGCTTTCAAGATTGTTATGCTAACTTGAAGATTTTGTTTCCTAATTATAGATAAGAGACTTCATCTTATAGTTGAAATCCTTTTGGAACATAATTATGTACTGTTTTAATATTTGTTTGCTAACTACTTTGGAATTGCAATTTCAAAAGAACAACACAAGTTTGTGTTTGATCTCCTGGCAGAGTCCCAATTCCATGCCCTATCCACATGTCCCAGCAACGTTAACTGGAATGAGGATAGCTTGGACAAGGATCTTTTTATCCAGACAACTACTATGACTGTCTTGGCCATGGATGGTAGGAGGCGGTGGTTGGACATACAGAAATTGGTTAGCTCTGTAAACTTGTTGATTACATGTGACAAGTATACCAATAAGATTCAGATTACTGGTTATTGGATTTAATTCAACATATTGTTCTTATTGAACAAATTGATAAATCATTTTTAACAAGTTATTGAGATAAAGAAAGAAACATTTAGAGTTGAATCACTGTAGACGTGAAGTTTCTTATATGTTAGGTTCAATGTACAGGGGTCAAATGGAAGAAGCCACTTCATGTTTGTGACGAATCTTGCTCCATGTTTTGGAGTGAGACTTCATTTATGGCCTGATAAGGGGAATATAACCTCAGACATGGCTGCCAGCAAAAGGATTTTAGAGGTGACATCAAAGTTGGTCCAGATTCCATCGAAGCCAGCACCAAGGCAGGTATTACTACTTAACATCCTGATAGGTAGATTAATATGAGTATTCTGATGTTGACCATCATTATTTCTTGTGTCCTGTATTTGTGAAGTTTGTGATTGATCAATTTGAGCTCCTTTATAGTGGTTGTGCTATCTCTTTTACAGGTTGAACCAGGCAGTCAGACTGAGCAAGCTTCTCCATCTGCTGTACTTAGATTGAGTCCTGAGGAAATGCAGGGCTATAGATTCCTCACTATTTCAGTTGCCCCTCATCCAGTAATTTTCCCTTAATTCTTCCTTACAGATTTTGCTTTGAGAAGTGTTGGATGGATTCTGCATCACATGTGTTCCTTTTCAATCTTTTTCTCCTTTATTTGTTTCAGCCTTACATTTCCTGACCATACTCGATATTATATGATACCACAATTTGTGAAATTCGGAATGACTGCAACATCTGCTCTCTATCAAGCTTATACGTGTGTTGTGTGATATTTATATATTTATATATATTTCTTTGTTTATAAATCTTGTATACTAGTGCTTTCTGATGCATGCAATTTCTCCATGGATATGCTCTACCAAGTCAAATTCACTAATCCAAGGCATTGTTGAAGCCCCTAATAATGTCCTATAATAATGCCTCTGATGTTTTGGTGTATCAATTTTGTGTCATTTTACTACTTTTGCTGAGATCTAGATTTATTCAGTTCTCGTTTCTGTTGAATGGTGATGCTGCAGAGTTAGTTTTGCTTTGCAACAATTTCAGTCATTGATGTGTAACAAACCTCTGCAATGCAGGCCATTTCTGGTAGACCTCCACCTGCTGTTTCAATGGCAGTTGGGCAGTTCTTTAATCCTAATGATGGGAAAGGAGAGATATCTGCTAAATCCATATTACTATCAGCCTATTATCCAAAGGTTCTCTTTTTTTAACAGATGAAGCACATCCAGTGGCTCTAGACAATGTATACATTAAGTTAATATATTTTTTCTGTGTGAGAGGCTAATTTAATTGACTTGTCACATCAATGTACTGCAGGAAATATTGCTGGAGGAAAATCACCCTCTTGCTTTCAGTTTATCATTTGGCATTAGCTTAGGCCTTTTGCCTGTTTCCCTATCTTTAAAATCTACAGGCTGTGGAATAACAAGGTCTGGGATTTCAGCTGAAGAGATTGGGGATGAGGAGATCAGTAGTAAGTATTTTAATCCCTTCTAGAGTTGAAGTCATGTTTGGTTTTTTCTAAAGTTCATTTTTAATCCTTCTGATTGTCATGGGTGCATTTATGTAAAATTTGTCTTAGCTTCAAACAGTACATGTATGGCACTATATATCTGTGTGTGTGTGTGTGTGTGTGTGTGTGTGAATCAACAAAAGTGGTCCGGACATTATTAAAATCCTATCAACTCAGCTGGTTATGTCACTTTGTATGTATCAGTATGTGTGTGCATTTTCAGTTTAGTTTTGTTCTTTCTTAATTCTTTTGGTACAAGACATGTTAAGAGTAAAATGATAAGTGCTACAGTTGTTGTATGTTGGTTTTATTTTTAGAAGGAAGTCCAGTGGTTATAGTTTGAGTAAATTAACTATGATAAAATGTCAGTTGAATGAGACTGCTAGGTATCATGGATTTTTAGCTTCTGACATCTTACAAATTCAACTTCTAGTTGGGAAAGCCTGTTTCATTCACACTTTTACATGGTATCAAAGCCTTGTGAGACCAAGAGGTCTTGAGTTCCAAGTTGTGAAATCCTCATTTCTGAAGATTTTGTAATATCTACTGTTTGTCCACACTTTGTGTGAGGGGGCTTATTTGTGTAATATATGGTCCATTCTTTGGTCTTAAGCAATAACTTAAGATCTTTTGGTTGAATGGTTTCTTGACAAATCCATTTTGATATTTACATTTATTTTTCTTCTTTCTGGGACGTTGTCCCAAAATTGGTTTTCTTTTGGCTCTTAGAATTTCATTTGTTTTAAAATAATGCAAATAATCTTGAAGCTAATTTCCAAATTTAACTGCATGTTATCATTTTTATTGTTTTAAAAGCTAAGGTTCTAATTTCATGTATGTTTTCTTCTTCCCATGGTCCTTATTGTTGTCGTTGATGATCTAAAACTTGTAGCTATTAATTTTCCCTTCTCCCTTTCTCTAAGCTGGATTTCCTAATATTTCAGGGTTGTGCAAGATGAGGTGTTTCCCACCTGCGGCACTTGCTTGGGATCCGACATCTGGTCTTTATGTGTTCCCAAACTTGGACGGTGAGACTATTGTTGTTGATTCCTCGCCAGCTCTTTGGAGTTCTATACAGGGTTCTGAAGAAACCACTGTTTTATTAATGGTAGGAAGCCTTTTCTTTATTATATCTATTTATGTAAAGTTGGTACGTTCTCTTTGCTATCTGTGGATTTTTCTCTCCTAGTTGTTGAAGAACCATCTCTTTGTAGGTTGATCCACATTGTTCATATAAGGCTAGCATAGCTGTTTCTGAAACTGCAGCTGCTACCAGGTTTTTGCTTTGGTGGGGTCCACAGGTGATTTAAGAGTTTTTATATAGATACAATTCAATAGTTTGTTTCTTTTTCTTTATCATCATGCTCAATGCAAGTATTTTTTTTCTCCTATGCCAGGTTTATGTGGATAAGAATTTACTATATCTCATGTTAAGATGTATATGCTTAAGATTTCTACAGGTTCACATCCAAAGATAAATTTGTTACGTTGCTTGGGGATGTTTTATGGGATTTTTATCTTTTTCTAATAAAATTAAAATTTGAAAGGTAGCATATGTTTAGTGTATCCACTATACCTGTGATGATAAGAAAGAAAGTTATGATGGTCCTCAATGCTCTTGTACTATATCATATAAGGCCTTTGATGATTGTTATTAGGATTTCTTAATTTGTTTCCAGTTGTGCCAAAGCAGCTTGGTGGAAACATAAACTAATAAATGCCACAATTTGTCTTATGCAGATAGTTAGTTTCTCTGTTGCAGTTGTCTTTTTCGCTTTGATGCAGCAGGCACATGCATGGGAACTTGATTTGCATGTACCCTCGATGCTGACAGCAGTGGAGTCCAACCTGAGACCATTTCCGTTTTTGCTTCTAAGCTTCATACCCATATTTCTTGCATTGTTCACTTCCCTGCTAAAGTCTGAACCCATTCCTCCGTTTGCAAGCTTCACAATTGTCTCAATCATTTGTTATTTACTTGCAAATGGGTTCATAGTTCTGCTGGTATTGGTTTCCCAATTGTTGTTCTATGGGTTGGCTGTCGTACATGCTTTCATCAAGACAAGGTTAACATGCTAGCCTCATCTGTGCTTGATAACTAATTACTTTTAGCTTAGTTTTAAATTTCCAGGATAGGAAGAAACAAACATGATTAAATTGGGGAATATTGAGCGAGAAAATAAAAGCCCTGAACTAGATTGGAAAATCTCCCTCTAGGTGGACATAACCGTTATGTGCTTATTGTTTCTTCTCCCAAGTAATGAAAAGGGGTAGCTTCATAATTTTGTGGCTTAGTACCTTTTGAAATTTGAAAATTATTCTCAGATGATGGATAAGATTATACACTATTTCTAGGGGAGTTGTTAAAAATCCTTTTAAGGGAATATTTTCCATTGAAAGATATACTAAAAACTTGTAAATATGACATTTTTTGGTAATTTGACTGTAGAATGGGAGTGCCTTGTCTTTTCTTTCCAGTGTAACACATATTTGCATTTATCTTGCAAAATGTATATCAAAGTACCCGTTAGTTTGCTGAGTGCTGCAAAACATTGCAGATGGCAGGTATCAGAAGGAAGTTCTTTTGCAGCATTTCTGCAGTGGTTAGTTAATCTTTCCTCCAGTTTCCTTTCTTCAAAGGTAAGCTGCATTCTGAAGTAAGTTTCTTTCATGTGTCTTCTAATGCCTCTCATTTCTAGTTTATACTACTGAATGAATGGTGACATTCATAAAGAGTTAAATAGGTTTAAGTCCACCTTGTCCCCAAATTTCCCTTTAAACATGAGAGAAGCCAGCTTAATGCAAAGGCTTGTCAATCTAGTTGAATTATTCATTTCTTCTATATTGTCATCTGGATTCCTCCACAATCCGACACCTTCGCTACCATTCTATTGATAGAGGTTAATGATTCGATTTGTTTATTGATCTGTTCAATTGCTCAGGTTATGAGGTTTCTAAGAGTCAATCCATTACTTGTTACGTTGCTGACTGCAATTAGCTTGGGATACTTTGTCCACCCAGCTTTGAGTTTGTTCGTTCTCCTGTCATATCATGCTTTGTGCTCGCATAATGCACTGTCCAGGTACCTTTTCTATTCATGTTCACAAGTGTTTTGCATTTAGTTCTTCATGCTTTTGTCGAGATATACCCTAAGACTTGTTCTGTTTTTGCAACAGTTTTTTGACAGCTTCCTTTCGTGGCCATGCTAGAAAAAGGGATTTGATCGATTTGAAAGACGAAAGAAATCATAGGTCTCAACAATTTGCATTCCCGTCAGAAGAGAACAGATCCAGCAGTCCAGACAATTCAAAAAGTTTTGGTGATACACAATTAGAGCTTTTCAATCACCGACATGGTTTGTTTATTCTGCATCTTCTTGCAGCATTAATGTTTGTCCCCTCACTTGTTGCCTGGCTGCAGGTATGATTAATATACAAATTTCCTTGTCTAAGATGTTTGTAATGCTTTCTATAACTTGTGCAGGTTCTAAAGTAGGCCTCAACTGAGGATTTCAATCATCAATTTTCCTTCTCTCAAATTGTGAAATGACATTTATATACTGAACCTACAATGTCAAGACATTGCCACAGGAGACATTAAATTTCAACTCCTTAGGCAATAGGCAGATATGATGGTTAATCCACCTTAAAAGCAACTAGTACCCTCCCTCCTTCTGTAGTTTTCCATCTCTAATGATATCTGGATGGAAGTCAACAGTTAAATGCTATGATCTATTTGCACTCTTGGCCAGTAGAATTTGTTCAGCCTCATGTTTTTAGTTTTTCAATAAACTTCTTTAATTATAAGTAAAACGTAGAATGAAATATTGATCATGTTAGTGCTGACGCTTATGTATGTTTAAGAGGTTGATGCCTGTCTTGGATGTATATTGTGTAACTTAATTTCTGCAACATGAATTTAAAATGTCATGTAAACTTTGTGTGTTAGTTTTTTCAGTATATGCATACTCTTCATTTGCTTGCTTATGATACCTTGTCCGTGGTTGCAGAGAATTGGAATGGGTCATAGCTTGCCATGGTTCCTTGATTCTGCCCTCTGCACTGGTGTCGTTCTTCACGGTATATTAATCGCAAAGCCTGAGTGCAATTGCCTGTTTTCCTTGCCAGCAATCATGAGGATGACTTTGAGATTAGATTTCATTTACCTTATTGCTGGTTGCTATTCATATCTTTCTGGGTTGATATTGGCCCCGTACAAAGTACTTTATGGCATGGCTGCTATAGGGTTTATATCCTTGGCTTCAAATGTCTTAGAGAGAAGGAGCAGGGAAAAGGGAGAGCCACGATTTAGAAGGAAAAAACATTCCCATAGACATTGACAGTATTGACTGTTTAAATGAGCTGTTGTGCCTTTCGTCATATACCGGAACAATCTGATCATAAGAGTTGCAACGGATTCAAAACCGTAACTCCACAAGGATACATGTGACGATACTTGGCATTCAGGATAATATTGTCTGAAGAAGAGAAGCAAATTTGTTGTTGTAACATTAACTAGCTGCCTTTTGTGTATGGCCATGCAATTTTGTATACGAGCATTCTTAGACTTGAGGAGAGGGAGAGCTAGTTCGAAAATGGGGATGATAGACCGTTTGTTGCAATATTGCTCTTGGGGTAATACGGTGGGAACTATAGGTTGCTGTGGATTTGACCGGAAACTATTAATCTTGAGAGAGGATTTTGAGTCCGCTTTCTAAAACCTTTTTACAATTAACAAGAATTCTATTGAAGAAATTAGTGTTGTATTCCCTTTTAGCAGAAATAGCATCACGTTCTTTCATTTAGAAGCGAGCTTCCGGAAGCACAAAAGTGCTGAAGTGGCATCCTATCTTGTACTTATCCTAGCTTGCGTTATAGTTTATTTTCGTTTCTCCGGTTAACATTTTCAACGTTGACAGATTCATTAGATATGAAGATCTTTTGCTCTTGGAATCGAATTGCTTGCAATCTTTAGACGGTATCGTCCCTTAGAATGCCAATATAGCAACATGAATGTGCTTCTCTCTTTTGGTCTCATTATTTAAACTGATAATGTTAATTTTAAGCCCAATTATACAAAATATTTAGATTGCCGTAAGAAATAAGAGACAGATTCAATGCGATATAATTTATTGAAAGCGTAAAACATACACGATTAATCGTAAGAATGCAAGAAGCGCTTCTCTCCTTATTATACCAAACAAACGACAAATACAAACAACTGTCAACAAGTACATGTCATGCGTCGACATATTACACTGGTACGTGACAACAGAAAAGTAGCATTTCCAAAAAACAATCTCTAAAAAGACTCTTCAATTTTTTAATTAAAAAAAAACTCTTCAAATTAACTAAAATTTTTACTCCCCAATACCCAGCTCAGCTCAGTAATTAATTCTTTCTAACATACTTTCTTTTTATTTGTCAAATAAAGCGAGAGTTGTTGAAATTTTCCTATTATTTTTCGTAAACCTCTTTGATATAAATAGTCTTTTTTATGTAACTGTGACTGCCGCAGTTGAAGGACTCGGTGACCCACCGATACTGCCATTGCCAGAATTAGAAGGTGATGAACGGGAAGAAGAAGATGAATGGGAAGCAGAAGAAGAAGGTGTTGGTAAACGGCGAGGAGCAAGTGCTGGTTGTGGTGGAAAAACTTGGGACATGCTTAACTTTGCCATCATTGCAAAAATCATGCAAGCGAGAGCAAATGAGTCGTAAAGCTGTGGGTATCCCCCTAAGACTTTGAGGCTTGGTGGGTTTAGATGGTCACCTTAAATAGAGGCTGAAGGCTGAGTAGTTACCATCAATATGCATTATTAACTTATTTATTGGGCCGGGCTTGAGGTTCGCCACTTGAGTCTCAACTCGATTAAGCTTTAACAAACTAAAATCTATTTGGCTTTAAACTTAATTAATTTTTTCTTAATCTAAATTTTGAAAACAATGTCATTTTTTTTCAAAATTATGTCGTTTTCCGTGACATATTCAAGCGTTATGACGAGTCAAGCTTGAATAACTCAACCTAAACTCAGACTGAAGCCTTAAAAAAATTTTAAAATTTATTTACAAAAATTTAAGCTTGACACGAATTTGAATCAACTTGGACCAAATTTATTGAATTCGAGTCGGATTAAACTAGGTTGAGCCATGTCAAGTAAAAATTGTTATCTCTCTAGCCTACTAGAGGTAGGTGTTACCACTAAAACCCATGAAAAAATTTCTTTAATGAAGTTGTACATTTAATGACAAGAGAGATATAATAAGGCTTAAATGTCAAGAGAGATATAATAAGGCCCGTCTGAAAATATTTTTCTTAATTTTGAGGAGTTTAATTAATTAATTTTAATATAATTGAAAATATCAATTCTAATTTTAAAATACTTTTATAAAATTTAATTAGAAATCAATATAATTATTAGTCTTAATCAAATTAAGAAAAATAATTATCTTAATTTTGAAATTAAATTTTGATTTTAAAATAATTTTAAACTTTGTTTGAAAATATGTCTTGGAATACTCTACTTCAAACAAAGGGTTGGATTACTTTAACCTAACAACTAAACAAACCTTATTTAAATATTAGAATAAGTAAATATACCCGAAGAAGGTTTGTTCTAACCTTAGGACACACTATCCTAGTTGCAAAACAATCTTATTTTAACCTCAAGATTATCTATACAGTCAAACAGTGCTTATTCTAATACTAGAATAAGCTTAACCTTATTTCCAAACAACCTTCTTCTTTTTAAAGAAACCATAATTTCGTAAGCGATGAAACTCTAGTCAACAATGTTCCTCCTTCTGTTGGAAAATAGTTTGAAATGCAAGGAATTGAATGAAGAAGTGTAAACGAAAAGATATGTCTTTTCGATTCAAATGCCATGAATGGTCACATGTTTTCCCAAGAGGTGCCATGAACAATCATGTACATTATGAATGGGTGTCTTTAAGTCTATATAAGGCTGGTTTAACATCCAATTCATGGTTACTACACAATCAAATCTTTTCTTCTTCATTTTTATCATATTCATTCTTAATTGAAGTTCATGTTTGGTTCTCTATTGATTTTGCTGTCTTAGAGAACATTAGGCTTGTTGTATCTTAGAAGGAAATTTGTCAAAATCCTACAGCAACTTGTGGGGACAAATATTTCCTTAAAGATAGTGATTTTTCACGCCTCAAGCCATCTATCTTGAACCCATTTTTCTAACACCCACAACACAAATGAAATAGTGTTTTATGTATTCTCTTTGTGATAATGATATCAACAAGTTGGAGGGTACGTAGAGGTATACAAAGGACTGGTATTTGCAACGGTGAGAGATGCTGGCAATATGGTTCCAAGTGACCAACCAGAAAGAGCTCTAACTGTGATCTCATCGTTCCTTCAAGCCAAACTTCCACCTTCCTGTTAAGAAAACCAATCATGGCAGTGCTATTCCCAAATAACAATCATCTCATTTCACTTTATGTGCATCCTCGCTATCATTTTATTGATCATAAACCTTGTTAATTCAAAGGAAAGAGTAAAAAGTGTTAGGATATATGTTATATATCTAAATAATTAGTTTTGGCATTATTTATTAATTGGGCTTATAAGATATTAATTGTAGTAGGATTTAAAAAGATGTGGAAGAATCCTATACAAAATGGAAGTCTACTCTCTTACAAACTTGTGGAATATCACGTTGATGTTTAAGATGTATATTGCTGGATTATGTGGATAAAAGATAAGGACTTTATGTGCATCCACCGTGGGTGTCTTGGAATTAAAGTTGAAGTCTATCACCTGGTGGTGTGTGTGGCAGCCGAAGAGGTGTGGGTGTGGGTCACAGAAGTGTGGTGTGTGCGGCAACTAGATGGTGTGCGCGTGTGGCTATGTGCATATCTAATTGGAAGCTGCGGTGATGAGGTAGCTTGCTTGGGTGTTTGGATATAAACAGTGTAGTGGGTGTACAGTGATGAGGTAGCTTGCTTGGGTGTTTGGATAGATGTCTTGATATATATAAACTGTGGGTTTTGTAAAAGGTTTGTGGACTCTTTACATGATTGATCTATCTTCTTGCATGAGTAATTGCGTGATTTTCAGATGTGAAGTGTGGTGTGTGCGGCAACTAGATGGTGTGCGTGTGTGGCTATGTGCATATCTAATTGGAAGCTACGGTGATGAGGTAACTTGCTTGGGTGTTTGGATATAAACAGTGCAATGGATATACGGTGATGAGGTAGCTTGCTTGGGTGTTTGGATGGATGTCTTGATATATATAAACTGTAGATTTCGTAAAAGATTTGTGGACTCCTTACATGATTGATCTCTCTTCTTGCATTTGTAATTGCGTCATTTTTAGATGTGTAGCAATGACGACTTGTATGTGTAGCAATGAAGGCTTGTGTAAGTGATATTTTAATTGGAGTATTGGCATTGATTGATTGGTTGTGGGATGTGTCTACGTTGGTGAGCTATTAATCTTTTTTTGGTAAATTGCCGAAAATCGTGAGTGTGAGACCAACTTCAAATTGAGGCTGAAGGAAAGTTGGGTTATTTGCATGGGCTGTTATACTGGGCGTCTTCATCCTGCAGCTGTGAATTAATACTGATATTTATGTGAATCAGCCCATTGTTGTTGTGACGACTTTCTGATCTATTTTAGTAGAGTGGAAATCATCGGAAAATTGTTCTTGTCTATCTCAAGTTTATTTAGTTTTCGTTCTTTATTATTTTAATCACTTGAGTTATTTGTTCATTATTCTTTCGTTAAAAATTTGATTTAAAAAATCCTCTGTTGAGGTTAGTACGAGGTGGTCGTATTAATTGGATATGAAATTCTTTTACGGGAAGTGAAGTTTAGAGATAGTGTCAAGGGTTAAGTGGTACTGGCTCAGTAAAATCTTGGGTAAATTTATTGTACTTAGGTGAAAGTTATTAAGCTGGATGAAGAGTCCGCAGACGTAGGCAAGGTGTGCCGAACTGCGTTACCAAATTTTCGATATTGACTTATTTTTTGTTCTCTTAATTTTTCTGATTTGTTTTGTTTGCCATAAACGAATAGGAAAGTTTGCGAAATAATTAACCTTTCGGTTTTTCAAAAAGAATCATTACAAACAACGTTAAGATATTTCATACATACAGAAAAAAATATCAGTAAAACTTGAATAGATTAAATAAATAAATTAAAATTTCACTTTCTCGTGTATGCTAAAAAGTAAAAACCAGAACAAATCATGAAAACGATAGACGTAACGTGTGACGTCGTTTCTCCTATCCTTCTATAGTCAGACGTTGTTCAACACTAAAACATGATAATTCATTACATTACTTCAATAGAAAAACTTCGGAAATTTGCATTTTCAATAGAAAAATAAGATTGAAAAGAAAATTTTTAATAATTTAATTTTTAACAATTTATATTAAATATGTTATATGAACGATATTAATTATTTTGAATTATGTATTATCTGATCCAACAATTAAATATTAATTATTTTGCCGTCCTTGAAGATTCGATAGACAAATACAATACTCTGCACCTTCAGAGCAAGGTCCACATGAAAATGGTGAGGCAATAACTGAGGTCAGTTCTACACTTTAACCCAGTGTATGGTTACTGTCCTCACCCCTGAGGACAGTGGACAAGGACGGGAATATTGTGTCCAAACTGTCGTTTGCTTGCTGTCTGCTATCATATTTGTCCTTCAGACAGATGGACAAAGACGTTTTTAGCTGTCCAAGCTAAAAACGTGGGACGACAGTCCATGTTCGTCGGACTAGAAAGGGAAAAGTCTACGCTATCCTCCTAACGTCTCCCACAAACTCAAATCAGCGGACAAAGCTCGAGTCTCCCACGAACAACCGACCAGGACCGAGTCTTCTTCGTGTGCGGCTTCATCTCCACTGCGAACACGGTATGAGTTTCTTTGCCTGTACATTCTTCTCTTCTGTGTTGTTGGTAGTGGGTCGAGCTTTGTCCTTCTCAACTCGTCTTCTATCCAACCGGGGTTGTTGGTAGTGGGTCTGAAATTTGTATGTGCGTACGAGTGAAAAAGATGAAAGCTTTGTCCTTCTCAACTGGTCTTCTGTGTTGTTGGTAGTGGGTCGAGCGTTGTCCTTCTCAACTCGTCTTCTGTGTTGTTGGTAGTGGGTCGAGCTTTGTCCTTCTCAACTCGTCTTTGTGTTGTTGGTAGTGGTTCGAGCTTGATGACCGTATGAGTGAAAACGATGACAGCTTTTCTGTCTATCCGTTGTGTACTGCTCAAAACACCGCAAATCCATAGATGCTATCAACCCATCTTCTATGATTTCGTACTGTAAACTCAGGGCTTCCCAATTAATTGTTAGCCAGTAAATTCCATGCTTCCGTTTTTCACCGATACTAAAATCCCTCTTTGTTAATAATTTCTGGTTTTTGGTTAGGAAACGTAGGACAAACCGCAACCAACAACTCTGCCGCAACAGCTTCTGGTACGTTTCTTTTGCCTTGCTTTTCACTTGTGGTACGTTTCGTTTGCCTTGCTACAGCTTTGCGTAGAAAATCGACTACTGTTGGTCTTTCTAGTTGTTTATGTCAGTTAGTGGTAACGCATTGTATTCTTGGGGTTTTGATTTGGGAAACTGATGACTTTTTACTGATATGTAGGATGAAAATCATGTATGATTTTTATTAACCATCACCTTTCTTATATGACAAACTGTTGAATTGTCTTATGCTTAATATGATAATCCTCTTATATTCAATGTCCTTTACTGCATTTGTTAAAATGAAACATAAGACATGGTTGTTTATAATTTTGAAAAAAGCTTATTACATTGATGCTTTGGTGGATATGAGACAGAATAACGAAGGTCAATGTGCAAAACAAACGTGGAGCTAAATTGAAAACTGGATTTTATGTGTGAGTTTATGATGACTGTTGTAAGCCGTGTATGTATGCTAGCAATGCTTTCAACTGCAAGTAGAGGAGGATTGTCCCAGGGGTTGGGCCTTGACTTGAGTTAGCAAAAAAGTTTTGTTCTCCTGGAATTAGACAATATGAAGGATTCTGAGTTATAAAATGATTTCTGTGTCTGTGTTCTTGTTTATAGAATTGGCAGAACCTGTTCTCTAGTCAACATGTTTTAGGACTTGATTAGGTGATTAGGAGTATAGTTATACTCTTTCATGTGAATTGTGAAAAGTTGCTTATGTTCTTATCAAACTAAAGTTAAAATGTATATAACTTTTGATCTCAAATAAAAGGTTAGGATTGTGAGAATTAGACACCAGCAGAATAAACAAAGCAATCACCACACCAGAGTAACGATTTTGCTGGTTATAAAGCGAACCCTTGTGTTTCATGCCCACAACTTCTTATGTTATTGTCTTATCCTAAAGCTACGATCTTTTGCTTATTTATAGTAAGAAACTGGAAACAAAACTACCAAGTTCCAACAAACCCTACCAGCCAGATATGCCTTGATGTTATTCACAGTTTCTCTGGCCATTTGCCTTCCATTAAGCAATTTTACTTATTTGAATTCCACCGACTGTGAAAATTCAAAACAACACAAAAGGTGAAAACTTAATTCATTCATTAATATTTCCTAAACATAATTATCTCAAATAGGTAAGTAACTTTGATATGTCTACTGCTTTTTATTATTAGAATTTAAGTTATTACATGTTTCATGTCTAAGACAAAATTGTTCTTGGAGTATCATATCTTCCATAAATGAAAATATGAAATGTTATTGTGTATGAACATTATGTCATTTACAAACTCCCACTGAAAAGTGTAACTATGCACCTACTGTGAATTCATGTCACAATCATCTCTAGACATAAACTTTTCACAATTCACATGAAAGAGTATAACTATACTCCTACTGAACTTCATGTTACAATTATCTCTATAAGGAACTTTTAAACTTCACATGAACGAGTATACAGTTAGCTCGTTCCTATAGATAATTACAAACTTTGAATGTAAAACTTACCAGAGAACATGTCAGAATAGACATGGGGATAGCTAGTATTATGTAGTATAATCCAAAAGATGTGCAAGCACAGATAACACATAGCATATGCTTCTGAATTTGGCTGCCAATTCCAACATTCACACTACATTGACATGCTTCATATATTAGAAAAAACACTAATCGAGAGTCACAGACGAAAAGTGTGCTTACAACTAGATACCATTTGCTAAAGGAAAGTAGGCTTCCTTAGAAAGTAAACAAACATTCACCGAAATAAGACTAACCGGACGAAGTAAGAACCCAAGATCCCCCAATAATGGCCCTGGTCGATGAAGATAATGAACTCCTCGACCAGCCAAGCCATGTATGTACTGCAGCAAGATCAACAAATTCAGAAACAAAAATTCAGAAATTTGAAAGAGCAAATGGCAAAAGAACTCAAATCGGATAACACAAGCAATAATTAAATGGAACATTTTGCAAAAAATTGAAAAGAAGCTCCTTTGTCTTCCCCACAAATATTTATGAACTCTTAGCTACAAACATAAGATGGAAGAATAATTGCAAGCATATCCCTTCATCTCATGGTAAAATTCTTGGTAGTATTTGTATATTTGTTCATAAAGTTGTAAATGCCGACTTTCAGCATTAGACACAAAGTTGCAAATTACTTTTCATTTTCATTTTGGAAAGACACTAATGTCATTACAAGCCAAGCGGAGAAGGCAGGACAATAATAGCATCATAAATCGAGACTGTCCACATGAACTGGTATCAACTTTTCCATCGGACCAAATTCTCAACTTTGTCACAACACCAAATCCTTAAAACGTCCAAACACACTCACCCTCCTAAAAGATGTGAAATTTCATTATTACACCCAGAAAAGGAAGCAATCACCCGTCTCAATAATGAACAAATAACGTAGAAACCCCATGGAAAGAAAATCTGAACAAGGAAAACTAATTATGCATTTTCTGGGACAAGAAATGGAACCTGGAATATTAAACCCGCTAATTGCTATGCGACCCCCCATGTGACAGAGAAGAAAAGAGACAGAGAAGAAAAGAGTGGACCTTTTAGGATATCTCTTGCTTGCTTTCATCATACTCTTTCTCTCGTGTTGATTATTATTATGGTATTCTGAACAATGTAGGTAGTCTGAACAAGATATTAATAATGTAGTTGATGATCATAATATGGATTTCTCTGCGCAGATATTTCTTCTTACAATATCGGCACCGTATGGATAGAGACCTGATGTTTAGGTGTTTGGCTTTGTTTGAGCTTTTGAATGGGCAAATGAATATGCTTAGAATGTTAGTGTTGTTATTTTTGTATGTTTATACACAAAAACGTCGTAGAAGTGAAAATGCTCAAGGTTGTCGGGCATTAACAGTACCACACAGACAGGCCAATATCTATCGGATTTTGCACGAGGGTGATAGGAATAGTCAGTGGGATTTAAGGATGGACAATAATGCATTTACATTGTTATGTCAAATGCTTCAAGGCCATGGTAGGTTAAGGGATAATGGCCATGTGCCCATTGAGGAAAAAGTCTTAATCTTCCTCAGAATATTAGCACAAAATGAATCTAATCGAGTATTACAAGTTCGGTTTCTGAGGTCAGGCGAAACAATAAGTAGAGCCTTCCATAGTGTGTTGAAAGCTGTTATCAGGCTTCGACGACTGTTGCTTGTGAAGCCAATACCCATCCCAGAGGATTGCACAGACCATAGATGGAAATGGTTTAAGGTTAGTGTCATTATGTAGCCACAGTTCATTGCCTCATTTTACTGAATGTCATTGGTTAACGAGACTATTTGGTTGTTGCAATCTTAAACATAGGGTTGTCTAGGTGCGCTGGATGGGACTTATTTAGACATCATAGTTCCAAAAGCAGACAAACCCAGATACAGAGGAAGGAAAGGGAGGATATGCACTAATGTTTTAGGAGTCTGTGATAAGGACTTAAATTTTGTTTATGTGCTCGCTGGATGGGAGGGATCCGCAGCGGATTCAAGGATTCTCCATGATGCTGTGAGTAGGCCTCATGGTCTCCAAGTTCCACGGGGTATGTAAGATGCCAATAGTTAGAAATTGTCAATGTGCTTTTTGGAGTGTTGATCACAGCAACATTTTACTGATTGTGTTTATTCCTTATAGGAAATTATTACTTAGTAGATGCTGGCTATACCAATGGTCCTGGTTTTCTTGCACCTTATAGAGGCACAAGATACCATATTCAAGAGTGGGCAAGAGATGGAAGGGCACCACGGAATCCA
>JANZLH020000138.1:1535081-1546154 GCA_026770325.2 Erythroxylum fimbriatum
GAAAAGGGTAGTGTAGAACTGGATTTTACTTTGGGAAAGAAGTTGTTATTGATTAATGTTTTACATATACCCGAGATTACTAAGAATCTCGTTTCGGCCAATTTGGTTTGTAAAAAGGGGTTCAAGGCTGTGTTAGAGGGGTACAAAGTTATTTTGTCTAAGAATGGATTGTTTGTAGGCAAAGTATATGCTTGTGATGGAATGTTTAAGTTAAGCATTAATAATAATACAAATGTTTTGATTTATATGGCTATCTTATCATTATCATTATGATATGATAGACTTGCATATGTTAGCAATACAACACTTAAATTTATGTCTAAACATGATTTAATGGTTAAGAAATGTGCTTTCAAGCTAACATGGTTAAGAAACCATTTCCAAAAGTTGAAAGAAAATCTGAAATTTTGGAAGTTGTTCATTCCGACATATGTGAATTAAATGGTATGCTAACAAGAGGTGGAAATAGATACTTTATAACTTTCATTGAGGATGCATCTAGATATACCTATGTGTATTTGTTAAAGCATAAAGATGAAGCATTTTATATGTTTAAAGTTTATAAGATGAGAGTTGAAAACCAAAAGGGAATGAAAATAAAAGTTTTAAGAAGTGAAAGAGGTGGTGAGTATTTTCCTCAAGAGTTCTTAAATTTTTGTGAGGAAAATGGAATCATACAGCAAACAAGTGCTCCACATACACCCCAACAAAATGGTTTAGCGGAAAGAAAGAATCAAATTTTGGTTGACATGCTTAATGCAATGTTAGTACATTTGGGTTTACTAACGAATTTGTGGGGAGAAGCCTTGCTTACGGCTTGCCATATTCATAATAGAATTCCCACAAAGAAATTTAAAGTTTCTCCATATGAAGTATGGAAGAAAAGAAAGTCAAATCTAAGTTATCTTAGAGTTTGGGGATGCCTAGCATACTATAGAGTTTCGGATCCAAAAAGGACTAAACTGAGGCCTAGAGCACTCAAAGGTGTCTTTATTGGATATGCGGAAAATTCTAAGGCATATAGGATATTGGACCTAGAATCCAATGTAATTGTAGAGTCAAGGGATGTTGAGTTTGTTGAAAACAAGTTTCATAATAAGTCAATCTCAAATCAAGACTCTACTAGTGAGCATTCAGTTGAACCATAAATTAAAAAACATTCTAAACTAAGTTCTAACATTGAACATGATTCAAGTCCTTCAACCGAAGTTAGAAGGGGTCAACGTGCTAGAAAAGAAAAGGACTTACATCCAGATTTTATATCCTCACAATCTATTGTCTTCTTAGTTAAATGGAATAGGACAATGGTACTAAATAAGATACCAATTGTTTTACATGTAGAGGATGATCCCAAGACCTATAAGGAAGCAATGCAATTGAGAGATGCATCTTTTTGGAAGGAAGCAATTAATGATGAAATGGAATCTTTATTATCAAATAATACTTAGGTCATCACTGATTTGCCTGCCTCCTAGTTCAAAGGCTATTGGATGTAAGTGGGTGTTTAGAAGGAAATATAATACAGATAGTTTAATAAAAACATTCAAAGCTAGAATGGTTGTCAACGGTTTTAGGCAAATTAAAAGAGGGAATATATTACTTTGATACTTATGCACCGTTTGCAAGGATAACATCTATAAGGGTACTACTAGCTTTAGCTTCTATTTATAATTTGTATGTACATCAAATAGATGTTAAAATTGCATTTTTAAATGGTGACTTGGATGAAGAAGTATATACGGAGCAACCAGAGGGTTTTGTTCTACCAGGTAATGAAAACAAAGTGTGTAAGTTAATAAGGTCTTTGTAAGGATTAAAATAAGCACCCAATCAATGGCATGAGAAATTTGATTCCATTATCTTACAAAATGGTTTCAAGCATAATAGTGCCGATAAGTGTATATATTATAAGTTTACACAAGAATATGGTGTCATCATATGTTTATATGTGGATGATATGTTGATTATTGGCACTAATATGTTGGGTGTGAATGAAACAAAGAAGTATCTAACCTCACAATTCAAAATGAAAGACTTAAATGAGGTAGATACTATCTTGGGAATTAAGGTATCTAAACATAGTGGGGGTTTTGCTCTTTTCTAATCTCATTATATTAGAAACATGTTAAACAAATTCAAACACTTGAACATCAAAGAAGCAAATACTCCATATGATGCCTCGTGCAAAGTAACCGAAATTGCAAATAGAGCGGTGACTCAATTGGAATATGCTAGTGTTATTGGTAGTTTAATGTATGCTACACATTGCACTAGATCGGATATTGCCTTCACGGTATGTAAATTATCAAGGTATACTAGTAATCCTAGTGTGCAACATTGGAAGGCAATTGGGAGAGTACTTGGGTACTTGAAGAAAATTATAAACTATGGATTGTTTTATAACAAGTTTCCAGCCATGTTGGAAGGTTACATAGATGCTAGTTGGATAACTAGTGTGAGTGATAACAAGGCAACAAGGAATAGATCTTGTAAAATGGAAGAACATGGAAGTGGTGCCGCTTCAACAAGGAATAGATCTTGTAAATGTTCATGAATTATAGGAGGTATCACAAGGCCATAAATTGCAGTTATTCAATGAACTTCGAAGAAGAATGATGATTTCATATGTATAGCATTTCCAGTTCTAACGCATAGGAATCTAGGTTCAAAGCTTTCATGCCACCTAAATTTCGTTAGAACTTTGAGGTGCTTATACTAATAAGAGGTTCAAATCAAAAGATACCTCTTAAATGCATGAAATTTCTTTAATCTTGCATTACAAACTAAATGGGGGATTGTTGGAAAATAGTTTGAAATGCAAGGAATTGAATGAAGAAGTGTAAATAAAAACACATGTCTTTTCGATTCAAATGCCATGAATGGTCACATGTTTTCCTAAAAGGTGCCATGAACAATCATGTGCATTACGAATGGGTGTCTTTAAGTCTATATAAGGCTGGTTTAACATCCAATTCATGGTTACTACATAATCAAATCTTTTCTTCTTCATCTTTATCATATTCATTCTTAATTGAAGTTCATCTTTGGTTCTTTATTGATTTTGTTGTTTTAGAGAACATTAGGCTTGTTGTATCCTAGAAGGAAATTTGTCAAAACCCTACAGCAACTAGTGGGGCAAATATTTCCTTAAAGATAGTGATTTTTCAAGCCTCAAGCTATCCAACTTGAACCCACTTTTCTAACACCTTCAACCACCGTTACCATGACTATCATTGCAGTCACTTTCCTGCTACCATCGCGAGTGATGTTGGGAGGAGCAACGAGCATCTCTAGCGCTGCCACCTCTACATAGCCAAAGCCATAAGTGCTTCTTCCCGCCGCCTCTCTATGACTGTCGTGACCATCGTCGCCAGCCATGATGTCACCTTCAAGTTAAGCCTTATAAACGACCAGCCATTGACATCAAGGAGAAGCCCACATCCAACGCCATTGTGGTTGCTTCTAGACCTTCACATAAAATAACACAGCTGATTACAACAATATCCACAAAACCAATAGTCTCCATAAGCTTCCAACATCAGGACAATCTCAACATGCAAGAATCACACCTTTAAGAATCAAACCATATGCTACCATTGTGTTATTATCTTGGCATTAGTGGATGTGGGTTTTTTAAACCTAAATAATTTTGTTTTTGGAAACAATACTGATGAGTTTTCATCAGCCATCGTGAATTACTTATTTTCCATACTAGTGACCACAAAAAAATAAGGTTAATTATAAAAAAAGCCTAAACATTCGTTAAATTTTCAATTATAGCCCGAACTTTAAAAGTAGTAATAAAATGTCCATATTTTCAATTCTTTGTAATTCTAGCCCAAACTTTAAAAAGTGGCAATAAAATGCTCAAACTTTCAATTTTCTTCAATTTAGCTCGATGATATTTGTTGTTCTCCCAATACCCTCAGCCTTTTGTTTTCTGACGCCCTAAACTACTCTCACATTACAATGTACTGCACTAGTAAATTCTTTGTTTTTAGTTCGTTATCCTGATGCCTTTAGTGTGAGGGCGTCAGGGCGACATAATATGAAAATCAAATAGTGAAGGCATCGAGAGAACAAATAAAAACGAAGGAAAAATTAAAATCAAAACGTAAAGTTGTTGGGGTTGCGTAATCTGATTTATGCCATTTTTAAACAACGATGTCATTTCAATTATATGATTAAACAATTCATTTCATTAATCTTTATTTGTTGTATTAATTTTGGCTGACGTATATTAATAGTTAAGGTTTCTGAAATATGTAGCAAGTCACGTAAGCAAACTTAACAAAAACACTAACGTCAGGCTAGAATTGAAAAAAATTAAAAAATTGAGCATTTTATTACTACTTTTTGAAGTTCGGGATAGAATTGAAAAAATTAAAAATTTAGATATTTTATTTCTAATTTTTAAAGTTCAAGCTATAATTGAAAAATTAACGAAAGATTGAGTTTTTTTGGCAATTAACCAAAAAATATATAAATCCAAGCATTTCAGCTTAAGGATTAAAGCACATTCATTCGAACTTTCAGATTTCGTGATCAAATCTAATTCAATTTTAGGGTTAATGTGTTAATTTCAATTTTAAATTGAATTTAATATTTATTTTAGAGAATTAATTGAATTTTTTTTATTCAGCAATCTCGAGTTTGCAATTTTTGCAATTTCAATTCCAAAATTATAATCAATAGCTATAAAACATTTTAATCAAGTTATAAAATTAAAATCGACTCTGATATCACCGTTAGAAAATCAAGACGTGATTCGATCATGCAAGCAGCAGAATAATTACAAAAAATTTTATTTGATTTTCTTAAAGCTAAGATCACTAAAATTTTATAAAATGATTAATACATAAATCATAATAAAGCATAAATTAATCTGTACCTTATTTTGAAGCTTGATACTTTTTCTTGTTGTTCTTCTAGAATTGTTTTCGAAATTGACTCATATCAACCACCACAGTTGTATGAGAGAATTCTGTACCTGTTGCAGAGAGGGTTAAGTATGTGCTCCTTTAGACATCAAGCCTATTGATAATAGGTTTTAGATATTATAGTAATTTAATTGAAATTAAATTCTAGCTTGAATTAAACTTTAATTAGAATTACAAATATTTCTAGCTAAATACCAATTATGGCCAAATCAGAATTAATATATCATATTGATTCTTATTTATTAAATATGTTATATTTAATTATAAAGTTTATCAAACTTTATATTCAAGTCCAATTTGATTAAAAATATTTTCTTTCTTCAACTCGTTCTTTATGTGTAACCTATTAGAATCCCAAATATATTGGCAATGGATATAAATTATAACTCTAAATTATATTAGGAATAGATAAATTAAAATCTTTTAATTTATCTTTAATTCTTTAATTAAATAATTTATATTCATATATCAAGATTAGCATCTAACAACACATTTTGACTACTTAAATATTTCAGAATGTCAAAGTGATTTTAAATAACCTTTCCGTGCATGATTTTTTTGTATATACTTCAATCCTTTCATCGTGCAATTTTCTTACTTGACATAGAGGATGAAAATATGATCTCGCCTATTTGAATTCAATCATGTTAGTTCTCCAACATTAATAATTGAATCAATTAATGATATTTGAAAATTATTTCCTAAGTATCATTAATTGAACCAATTACTAATGGAGGATAATTAATATAATGTCATTCCACCTTGATCAAAAAGTTTTCAAATCAATACTAATTGAGAACAATAGAGTATTCTCCCTAATTATTCTAGGGTGATGAATCTTATATTGATCACTTAGCTACCTCTATATAGGTCGTGCTATATCTAATAATTTTTTACTAAGCTATCATTGATTAGAATAGATCATAAGTAGTATCAAAATATAGCAATTCTTATACAAGATAATTTTGGAGATCTCAAGTCAAATGATTACTAATATAATTATCACAATGAAAATGTTCATAGACGTACAAGTAATGTTCCAAATAGAATTTTTATATGAGGTTAGATCACTGAACGTGTTCTCTAAAAAGCACACATATTAATGTTCTGTAAGATCAACTGCTTCCTTTATAAGAAAAAACATAACGTGTGCTAGTTTTTTTTATAGTCTATTAATGTTAGTCTCAATAAAATAATAACTATAAACAATTTATGGATTATAAATAAATACAACAAGAATCTCATATTTATAATCTTATCATAATTTTATTTGCAACATATATTTATCTCATGAACTTTATTATATACATCTAAATATGTAAAAGATAAAGTTTATCTTTAAATTATTTTGTCACTAAATTATGACTAATAGATTGATTGTAGGGCATAAACCAATATAAGTAATAATGAATTCTTTTCAAGAGGAGAGGAATAAATTAACATGAACTCTTTAGACAATTGCAATTTTGGATTATTCTGTATTTCTTCTTTTTATGAAGTGATTTCTTTTTAATAATGGAAAAAGCAATTACACAATTTTTAAGTGTAGTTTGAATAAGTTAACAATTTAAAATTAAGGACTTACCCAATCCAAAAGATCAATAAAAAAAAGTTCTTATGGAGTGTGCCTTTGCGGAGAGGCCTGGAAGTCAAAAAGCATCTCGACAGCCTCGCCTTTAAATCAAACCACCCCTTGCGGGACTATAATCTTGGCAATCTTACCAAAAGTCAAGTTGATAGCATCGATTACAAGAACGATCATTATTGGCTGTGGAATACCAAGTTCAAAAGGTTGAAATCTCTATTTTCTTGCTCACATTATCTTAGGAATGGAGAACAATGTGGCCCACAAAACTTCTGTCTATCATTCCACTTAGGTACTAAGCATATACATTATCTACATATGTCCCAAAATATTTAAAAGATAAAAACAGAGTCTGACTAATCGTAACCATTAACTCCGCATTTCGTTACTCTTTCTGCCAAGGCAACACATTAGTCATTGGGTCCTTAAAGCTTTTGAGTACTCTATCCCTGAGCCCAGTGTCTGTGACCTCACAGAACCTACTGGACCAATCTGGTGGCTCAATAGCCCTGGTCCCTAGGCCTGGTGTTCGGTCCTTGGACCCAACATTTTGCTTATTCTGCCAGTCAGTCACATACGTAGCCACCCTCCTGTAGAACTTCTCTTTGAACACCTCCCACACCTGGTATTTATAGTGATTAATCACCAACATTCCCCTATCGGCATTCACAAAACGAAAACCATCCCTCAAGTGGAAATGGTGCACCACATTGATCAATGTGGAATTCAATGCCTCTGGCCTTACTATACTCTTGTGTCTCTCCGGTGTCAATAACCGGCATGTATAACTTGTCATGACCCCTTCAGTCGGCGCATGATTTAGGCCCGAGGGCCCAAAACTATGGCATGTGACCCGAATTTCACTCATGTTCCGGTAATTACTAAGCACATCGTGTAGTGATGAACCTAATGGCATGTGAAAAAATTCATCTATGTCTATAAACCCGACCCACTCACACGAAGCCCGGGCCCTTAGAGCACAATGGGCGAATCCTGCCTCTTGAGTCTTGATCCAAGGCCAAACATGCCTAGAAATGTTGAAATGGGCATCAACTAATGACACTATGGTTTCTTCAATATCATCATCACTATTGTTGTCATAAATGAACCAACGTTGCACTCCAATTCGGCCATGGTACATGATCCATTCCCTCAAGAACCTTGCTTGGTTCCGTAACATAGTGCAAACACACATTTCATATGGTTTTTGGGATCCCGTACTGGGTTCGGAAGGGAACTGGAGACCTAACCTAGCAATAGACCGCATTGTTCGTCGACCCTTTCCTCTAATTGAGACCTTAATCCCATTATGTGGGGCATTCAATATGCTCAAAGGAGTTTCACACCGTACGATCTCTTGAGCTATGGATATCACAGTTGATCTTAACAGCAACTTAGTTCTCCTGAAATCCCAAGCGTACACGCACTCAAACCTCGACACCTCGTAAAGCTTATCTGGTCGTAGATTAAGCCCCTTAACAAAAGCAATCGTAGCATTGTCGCGGTCGATCGAAGCTTCATACACTAGCGAGTCCCACCTATGAGTGAGCCCACGATGGGGAAGGAGAAATCCAGATTTGAGTATCAGAGAAATGGTCAATCCTCGGGGATTAAGCGGACACCGTACTATCTGACCAAGCAAACCGTGACTGTCGATGTGATGAGGCGGCCGAATGAACGCTGGGTGCGACGAATTGGGCGACAAGTAAACGCAGCGGACATCCTCTTTGGTAAATAAACGAGCGGATAGAGGGTATATTAGGAAAATAAGAATCTGGTCCGGAAATATTACAATATCACGAATAGCCACCACCGCAGATGCTAAAGACTCGCCGGCAATGGCCTCCATCGTCGGTTTCGGCCATATGGAGACGATTTGTGGACGAAAATTTTCTGTTCTTGAAACAAGGAAGAAATTAAATTACAAGACAAAAAAAATATGGAAAAGAAAAGTGAAAATTTTGATCTCCAGACTCCAATCCCCGATCATAAAAGAAATGGTCATTGTTTCTTTTAACTGGGTTTGTATTTTTATAGTAATCCAGAAGTTAAAGTGTGAGTTACACCACAATACAAATCCAAAATAACCGTTGAACTTAGAAAAAAGAAAAAGAAAAGAGAGCGAGTACCTCTAAATAAGAGGCGAAAACTGGAGAAAGAGCAGGAAGCAAAGAGAACGCAAGAGACGACGACGAAGACGGTGCACCGAAAGAACCTACTCCACGAAACGACGTCCCGTTTCCGATCCTTCATTGAAGCTTACTTCTGCTGATGTTGTTGTTATCAAACCCAACAACGACGATGACGACGACCAGACCACCAACAAAGTTATCTTCTTTTTCTTCAACCTCCTTGATCTTAGTCCGGTGAATGCACACAAATAAAGGAATAGATGAAGCTATCTCTTTAGTTTTTTTTTTCCAGGTATCGTATTCGTTCTACTTAACACTCGGAGCCACAAAGAAAGTTTGCTTGGTTAGAGATAGGAATTAGTGAAGGGAAGAACGTGACAGAATGGGAGTTGATAAAGAGATAGAGAGAGAGCGAGAAACACACTCTCTCTTGTTTTGTAATTCTTAAATTTTTGGTGTTCCAGTTAGATCGTTTTTGTCGGTTTTCTGTGGTCGTTGTTATGGCTCCATCTCCTCATCTTTATAATTTATCATTTCCTTCCACCTCGGTCCAAATTTTTTTTAAAAGCTTAAAATAATATAAAGACTTACGTATTCAGTGTATTATGGATATGATACGTAAACAATTGGGTGGTCCATTTTACGTGTCTGTCGTTTTGAAAAATTGCAACCCCTGACTACCACATGCGGTGCCACGTGTAAATGACTAGAAGAGGTTGTGATAGTCCCTGTTGTAGGGGATGGGAATTCCTTCCGTCTTAATTAGTGCAATTCGCTTATAAAGATAAGATATTATAAAGCTGCCAGTGGCCACTGATTCGGCTCACTTTTTCCCCACGTGGGGTCCATACAATGACATATTGCCACGTCATCTTGACGGCTAAAGCTCGAATTAGTGAGTAATAATGAGACGTCTCCTTTAACAGGCCATAAATGTGGGTCCATCTACTGATCTTAGCCATAATTAGGAAGTAAAGAACCCATTCAATCACACCTATGATTTATTAAACACATCGATTGTACATAGTTATCAGGACGATACTTATCATCAACCTTTTAATTGGGTCGATTGGGACTTGCACTGGTTGAAGGTGGGTGGGCTAGGCCCAGTAATCGAATGCACTGTGTCGACTTTCTTGGAATTCTAAAATTGTTAATCCACAGAAGGCTTTGAATTAAATACATACAAAAATTTAACGTAATGCTAAGGATGTCAATAGGTCGAACTAAATTGGGCCATATTGGCCCGTGGCTGGACGAGCAGGGATGCATCGGCCAGTGGCTTGATAGGCCACAAGTTACATTTTTTTACTTCAAAAATAAAATCGTTTAAAAACGACGTCATTTTTTAAGTGCTCGTGGCATGCCTAACCTCGGCCTATAACCGAGTCAACTCGGACCAAAATCAGGCCAGGTTGGGCCTAGCCAGGCAGATTTTAACATCTCTACTTAAGGCGAGTTTTTAGTACTACAATTTTAATGTCAGAGAAGATCCTAAAGGTGGAACAATGATATGGGATTTTAGAACGTATGACAGGGTCTTACTGTTAGAAAATTTAGGGTAAATTTTGATCTCCCTAACAGCAAAGTAATTACCAAATTTCATTTATTCAAATTAAGATCACTTTAAATATATAACATGATTAACACATAAAACATGAATTTTAATTTGTATCTTATTGTGAAGTTTGATACTTTTCTCATCGATTCCTTCGAACTGTTTCTGAAACTGACTCATCTTAATTATCATAGTCTAATAAGTGTTCATTCTCTAACCATACCTATAAAATATATTAAGAGAACTTTATAACTATTATTAAGAGGGTTGCGTAAGTGATGTTAGCTCCTTTGGAGCCTAAGTTTATTTACAATAGGCTATGATCATTTTAATAGTTTAATTTTAATTAAACTTTAATTGAATTATATTATTTCTAATTAAATAATAATTATGTTCAAATAAGATTTAATATCTCATATTAATTTTTATTTATTCAATGTCTCATAGTTAATAATAAAATTTATCAAACTTTACGACTAAGTCTACCCTGATTAAAACATCTTTTCTTTCTTCAATTCATTATTTGTGTATAACCCGTTAGGTTCACAAATATATTGGCAGTGGATATATTTATAATCATAAATATATTAAGGATTAAATAAATTACACTTCTTTAATTTAAGGCCTATTTGTTTTTATTTATATTTTTTATTTTCTGTTTTTGTTTTCAAATTTAGTTAAAAAAATGTTTGTTTGAGTATTTGGTTTTGGTTTCTTTTGGTTTTTAAAATTTATTAAAAGCGAAAAAAATTTTGTCTGTTATTTCTAATTTTTCATAATCTGATTTACTATTAACTATATATATATATATATTGGTTAATATATTATTTATTAATAAGAATTATGAATAATTTAGTT
>JANZLH020000138.1:1568726-1581657 GCA_026770325.2 Erythroxylum fimbriatum
ACAAATGGTCCTCTCTTGCACTTCCCGATTCATTGATCTTTTCCTTGGGTGGAGGCATTTCCTCACATTCAATCTCCTCCTCACAAACCTCTTCTTCTTCATCTGGAACGCTGAACTGCACTTGCTTTCCGCTTCTCAATTCGATCGCGTTGGCTTAACAGCTTTATTTTACCAATCTCAATGGGATACCATCAGCCCTTCCTTGACTATTTTCCTGCACCGTGATTTTACCCACGATCTCTGGGATTCTGCGCTCAACCGCACCGTTTTGGTCCTTCTCCCTAAAATCCCGTCTCCTACTTCGATATCTCAATTCCCGCTGATCGCGTTGTGTAATGTTCTCTACAAAGGCATTACCAAGATTATAGTGAATCGCCTTAAACCGTACCTCGCTGTTCTCGTTGCGCCTAATCAATGTAGTTTCGTTCTTGGGCGCTAGATTACTGATAACATCATTATCACGCAAGAAGTCCTCCATTCCATGCGTAGCAAATCTGGGCGAACTGGGCACATGGCCGTCAAAGTGGACTTGGAGAAAGCGTATGATCGGCTCCATTGGGCCTTCATCCACGACACGCTTCTAGATGTGGGCCTTCCTGGAGATCTGATTACCCTCATCATGAAGTGTATTTCTACGGTCTCCTTCCACGTTAACTGGAGTGGGGATTTGAGTGATCCTTTCACCCCTTCTCGGGGAATCCGCCAGGGGGACCCGCTTTCACCTTACCTCTTTGTTCTTTGTATGGAACGCCTGGGCCACGCGATCTCTCACGCCGTATCTCTTGGTACTTGGCGGCCGATCAAGTTAAGTAGGTATGGGCCGGCCCTCACTCATCTCTTTTTTGCCGATGATCTCATCCTCTTTGCTGAAGCTTCCGCTGACCAGGTCTCCGTCATTCGAGCCATTCTGCACTCCTTCTGTACCTCTTCTGGGCAACGAGTGAGTTTGGCTAAATCGAGGTGCTACTTCTCCCGTAACACTCCTCCTTCTGTAAGACAATCCTTAAGTGGCAGTTTAGGTTTCCGTTAGACCAACGACCTCGGCCGCTACCTTGGAGTCCCTCTCCTGCACCACCGTGTTAGCCGGCGTACGTATCAGTGCATTCTCGATACGGTTCACCGCCGTTTATCCGGCTGGTCCGCCCAACTCCTTTCTTTTGTTGGTCGTCTTACTTTGACTCAATCTGTGTTAGCCGCTATTCCCAGCTATACTATGCAAACTGTCTGTCTTCCGCGTAACCTGTGCGATGATCTGGAAAAAGCCATGCAGCAATTTTTGTGGGGTTCTTCTAACGCTAAACCGAAAATCCACCTTGTCGATTGGTCAATTCGTGAAACCAATGACGCTTTCCTTGCCAAACTAGGTTGGTCTCTAGTTGCTAACCCGGAAGCTTTATGGGTCCAAGTGCTTTCTGATAAGTACAAGTTTGATCGTCACCAACTTCCCCAATCCTTCCCTCCCTCCGGGGGATCCATGGTCTGGCGCAGCATCAAGGCCACCTGGCCTATAGTTCTCCGTGGCCTGAAGTGGAGGATCGGCGATGGCTCCCGGGTACGATTTTGACTCGACCCCTGAATTTTGGACACCGGGCCCCTAATTAACCACGCCACCCAGCCCGTTCCCAACTCCACGCACTCCCTCTGTGTTCCTCATTTTGTGGATCCTTCTGGCAACTGGAATTGGACTGCGTTCCAACCTTGGCTCCCCGCGCCCATTTGTCTTCTTATTGCAAGCACGTTCCCCCCGAACCCCTACCTAGGCCCCGACCAGCTGGTTTGGGGAGTTTCTGATAATGGTCTTTTCACGGTGGCGTCTACGTATTCCTTGCTGATGGATCAGCCCAACGAGATTACTCATGGGTTGTGGAAGGTAATCTGGCAGTGGCCGGGACCGCAGCGTATCCGCACTTTTCTTTGGCTACTTGCCCACGATCGGCTCCTCACGAACCACCTCCGCGCTAGAAAGCAGCTCACTCCGGACAATTCTTGTGCTCATTGCTCGCTTGAAGAAACATCTCTGCACGTCGTGCGGGATTGTCACCGGGCGCGGCGAGTGTGGCACACATTGGCGCCTCATCTTGCTACGACTAATTTCTTTGATTTAGCTCTTCGCGACTGGATGTACACCAATATCCATACCTGCCGCCGGCTTCGAGGCCCGGAATGGGCGGTCATTTTTGGCATCACGTGTTGGCTCTTATGGACGTGGAGGAACAAGTCCCTTTTTGATCCGCAATTTATTTGGCCTTCCTCTCCTGACCTTCTTATTTTGTCTTATGCAGATCAAATTCGCAGATCTTTCGAGCGGAGCAGTAGGCCGGACACCTGACTTCGGCCCCGTCACGAGATCCTGCTGCAATGGAGTAAACCTCTGACGGGATGGGTCAAATTAAACACCGATGGCTCCAGCAATCATCGTCACTGTACCGCTTCTGCAGGTGGCCTTTTACGTGACAGTGACGGCAACTGGATTGGTGGCTTCACGCAGAACCTTGGTTGGTGTCCTCCGCTGTCTGCGGAACTCTAGGCAGTGTTTACCGGTCTCTCTCTCGCCTGGCGCTTAGGCTTCCGCCACGTTATTTTGGAGGTGGATTCGATAGCAGTGCACACTCTCCTCTCCTCCTCGGCCAACCGGTCTCAGGGGCTCAACCCTATAGTGGCGGGTATTCATGAGCTGTTATCCCGGAATTGGTCTGTTGTTCATCGGCACGTTTATCGCGAGAGCAACAGATGCGCTGACTGGCTGACCACTCAGGCGGCCCATTTTGATGTAGGGGTTACCTATTATGACTCTGCACCTATAGAGTGCCAACCTTTCCTCTTTGAGGACACATCGGGGATGTGCTTCCCCAGATTAGCTATGTAATTTGTGTAGACGTTTTCCCTTTAATCAAAAAATAAAAAAAAAGAAAGAGGAAAAAAGGTAAGTCACTTCTCACACTCGCCAAGCAATTGATTGAAAATGGAACCAAAAGAACTCGAGAACTTGCCATGTGGGATGTAGTCCTCGCGCTGCCTTGTTTGCTGGTGACGTGGGAAATCTTCATAATAAACGATTAAACCTTAATGGAGACTTTCACGATCACTACCAGGGCAGTGATGACTGATGAATGATTGTCAAACTTAATTTTGTCTATTTTGGTAAACAAACTTACTTTGTCTTGGAAATCACATCTAAGACAGGCGTTTAACATGATCTGAAATGCTTGACATGAATAAAATGTTGTTTCTTTTTCGATAAAATTTAGATTGTATTACAAGTAATAAGCTCGCCTTTATTACAAAATTAGTTACGAAGAACCTTTACAGAGTCCTTCATTATAGATTTTGGGTATTTTGTTTAAACACTATAACATAGCAAACAAAACGAACCTTCGAACTGAGGTTTTGCGTTTCGTTGATGATAAGACTCCGAGTCCGGATCCATTCAATTGTAGTTTGGCTGCTACTTCAATAACTCATTTACCGCTTTCTTTTGATTTTCCTTTTTGTCGAAAATCTATATGCTAGTAAATTAATACCAAGTCCTGGTACGTGCTATTAACTCTATTATAGTATTCGTTAAAATGCTAAAAAACCAATCTTTGAGATTTTGACTTCTTGCATCTCTCTACAGTCGATGAATTTTAGATCTTTGAGACATACCCTTCTCGAGCCAGGCCTTCAATTCCAGCTCCAATGGCCAAATTCATGGTTTTGATGTTGGTTTATGCTGCGTGCTGGTTGTTGTTATGTGTTGGTGACGGGTCGAGCGTCGATACCGGTCGCAATATCCACACTTTGTTCTTGGTTGAGGGTCACAATTACTTCGATTGGCAGACCATGGGTTTCCTGCATAGCTTCAAAAAAGCCAGACAACCAGGACCTATAACCCGATTACTGAGTTGTACGAATGAGGAAAAGAAGAATTATAGAGGAATGCATTTGGCTCCCACTCTTGAGGTGCCATCCATGAGCAGACACCCCAGAACTGGCGACTGGTGAGTTTCTCTGCGTTGTTTGTTCATCAGAACAGTATATTTCCTTGCTTTCTTCTCAAATGAGACATTTTTCAATAGAAGTTTTTCATGAAGCACGTGTGCGTAGATTGTACAAATTCATCGATCTATGACGCAAAGAAAAGCAGAAGAGACACCTGTCTTGAAATAGTACAAGCTTTTATTCCTTTTTAGTAGTTAAAGCAACAAATTCGACTATTTTAACAAAAGGTGGGATGAGAATTATGTTCTTTAGTTACTGCTTATTCCTTGTTTGAAGTTGCCCATTTTTTTGTGATTTACTTTGGTCCATCTTCATTCTCAATGCATATCAAGTTCATCTACTAAATAAAACTTGTGAGAGGTGCGGATTCAGTCAATTCTATTTCTTTTTCCCCAGATTGCATTTTTTCCGTAGCTTCAATGTCAGAGTAGATTCTCCTATTTCAGTCCTCAGTCCTCAGTCCTCACCCTTCATTCTGCTTTGTTGATTCCTTCGCACTTTGCAGTCGCATTGTGCATCATTTATGCTATTGTTATGTCCTCGAATAAATGCTCAAGCAATTAATCTCTTCTTTTTCTGTGAACTGCTGTTGTACGCTGAAGCATAGAAAAGTTAACGTAAAATGCTATCTTATTTTTACTCCTGCAGGTACCCGGCAATTAACAAACCTGCTGGAATTGTCCACTGGCTTAAACATAGTACAGATGCTGATAATGTTGATTGGGTGGTTATATTAGATGCAGATATGATCATTCGAGGTCCAATTATACCTTGGGAACTTGGAGCTGAGAAAGGAAAACCTGTTGCAGCATATTATGGGTACTTAAGAGTTTTACTTATTATTCAGCATTGGCTGAAAAAAGAAGAAGAAAATTCTCCCTTGATGCATGTTTTGCATGATCATTGCACGAGTTCTGCTTGTTATCATGCAGCTGCTATTGGGTTCAACCAGCCCAACCCATCAATGGGTGTTTCAACACTATTGCATAATGTTTTAACTTTGATAATTATGCACAATCCTGCAGACGTAGTAATGAATAAGTCTAGTGGAACATCAACATTTTTAAAAGTACAAGATCTTTTTTTGACCTTTGGATGGTGAAGTCAATCATGCTTTTGCAATTGTCTGGACTTGTTTCTCGTGTCATTTAATGATATGTCTTGCTTATATACTTCATTTGTTCTCCATTTAATTGGTTCCTTATTATGACTGCAAAAATGTATACAATGCATAATCAGGTATTTGATTGGATGTGATAACATCCTGGCACAATTGCACACAAAGCATCCTGAGCTATGTGATAAAGTTGGGGGCCTTCTAGCCATGCACATAGATGATCTTCGAGCATTAGCGCCCATGTGGCTTTCAAAGACTGAAGAAGTGCGGGAAGATAGAGCTCATTGGTCAACCAACATAACTGGTGACATCTACGGCCAAGGATGGATAAGTGAGATGTATGGCTACTCATTTGGTGCGGCTGAAGTAAGTATTGGCACTATTTTGTTTCGAAAACGAAGTTACCTTCTATTGCCCACTTACTGAGTTCAACATTATTGGTTGATGAACTCTTCTGCTTAATTTTGTATTTTTTCAGGTTGGACTTCGGCACAAAATTTATGATGGTTTGATGATTTACCCTGGTTATATTCCACGAGAGGGTGTGGAGCCTATTCTACTTCACTATGGCTTGCCATTTAGTGTTGGAAATTGGTCCTTCAGTAAATTAGACCATCATGAAGATAGTATCGTCTATGAGTGTGGTCAGCTATTTCATGAGCCTCCTTATCCTAGAGAGGTATGAAAACAAAGAGACGAACTATTTGGAAGTTTGCTTTAGGAGTTATTGTTATCCATGCTTTCAATTGCAGAAAGCATAAGAATTTGGCTATTACGAAGCATTTTATTCTTTGCTTGTTACATAAGAACGGGATCAAATGAGAAGATTTCATGAGCTAATTCTAAATCCTAAGGGAAAAAGGTACTATCTTTCATTCATGCAGGTGCAAGCCATGACATTTGATCCAAATAAAAGGAGGGGCCTATTGTTAAGTATAGAGTGTATAAACACTTTGAATGAGGGCCTTCTTTTACAACATGCTACAGATGGATGCCCGAAGCCAAAATGGTCAAAATACTTGAGCTTTTTGAAGAGCAGAACTTTTGCTAAATTGACTCGTCCAAGATATCTTACTCATGAGGATATGGAAGCTAAGGAGGCCATTAAAGAGCAGGAGATTGTTGATAAACCTCAAAAGCCTCATCCAAAGATCCACACGATATTCTCCACAGAATGTACACCTTACTTTGATTGGCAGACTGTAGGCCTTGTACACAGTTTCCACCAGAGTGGCCAGCCTGGCAATCTCACACGCCTTCTCAGCTGTACGGATGAGGACTTAAAGCAATACAGAGGACACGATCTGGCTCCCACCCATTATGTTCCTTCCATGAGCCGGCACCCGCTAACAGGAGATTGGTAATATCTTCATCTTTATACAGGTTTAGCACTGAATTGTCTCTGGCTTGTGGAATTTCTGGTCATTTTGGTTTAACTGAGAGGTTAACTTTGTCATTTGCTTCATCTCGAACACAATATACTCTTTTCAGTAATTGAATTTGGACTAATATCAACTGACATGTTTAAATTTTGTGGTTAGAAGGATCCTAGATATTTTTGCAGCTGAAAAGCACTCAGAAAGTCCCTCTGATTCTATTTATTATTGTATATTATGCTATTTGTTTGAAATTTATGTGTTTCACTTGGAAGCTTGTATAATCTCCCTAGTAGAAATGACTAGTTGTGCTAAAGTGACTCTTGGTAGGGAAAAATAGAACCAGTGTTGTCTTTTCGACTCAACTTGGTACCTTTGGATTCTTAGTTTTTATGTCTATTATGTTTCTCATTGGATGCTAATGATATTATTTTATAGGGGATGAGGGGCCAAAAGTAGTGCACTATTATAAATAGATGGGTATGTAACCTAATTAGGTTCTAACCATTTTGTGCACAACTTCTGTCACCTACATGGATCATAAACCATTGCCAAAGTGGTTATGTGGCTTGGACTTTGCATTTTCTACACGATTAACTAGTTAACTGAAAGATCTAAAGAGCAACGGGAATCCTTTTTTTTTTAATTTCCTTCACTTTTCTATTTTTCAGGTATCCAGCAATTAATAAACCTGCTGCAGTTGTTCATTGGCTTAACCATGCAGATGTTGATGCTGAGTTCATAGTTATTCTTGATGCTGACATGATCTTGAGAGCTCCAATCACTCCATCGGAATTCAAAGCTGCACGTGGCCAGCCTGTCTCAACTCCCTATGAGTAAGACCAAGAGTTTTATGCTCTTGCATTGTTTAATAAATGGCAATTACGTTTGGTCTGGGTTATCTCTCCTTTTTCATATTTGTGGTGTACGAGCATAAGGGAATAATGTGCAGCTAACAAAGGGTCATAACTTTATGCTTGTTAGGTACCTTATTGGTTGTGATAACGAGCTTGCAAAAATCCACACACGCAACCCTGATGCTTGTGATAAAGTTGGGGGTGTAATAATCATGCACATAGATGATCTTCAACAATTTGCTCTACTATGGTTGCATAAAACTGAGGAGGTCCGGGCTGACAAAGCTCATTATGCTACTAACTTTACGGGCGATATATACTCATCCGGCTGGATTAGTGAGATGTATGGTTACTCATTTGGTGCCGCAGAGGTATTCCATATCCTTTAGGACCCATCTCTTTTAAACAGTAATAATTTATTTTACAATGGGACTTGCACCAGTAACTTTGGTTTTGTATTTCTCTAATCTCCTGACATGTGGATTCTTACTTGCCCTTGCCATCACTTGATATTCCGTTAATTGCTTAAATTCTGCAACAGTTATGAGTTTTACTACCTTTCATCTACTTGTTTATTAATTCTTTATATGCACAGATGAATCTACGGCACATCATCAACAGGGAGATATTAATATACCCGGGATATGTCCCTGAGCCTGGGGTAAATTATAGAGTTTTTCATTATGGATTAGAATTTAGAGTTGGGAACTGGAGCTTTGATAAAGCAAAATGGAGAGCTACTGATGTTGTCAACAAATGCTGGGCTAAGTTTCCTGAACCCCCTGATCCTTCAACAATGGATCGGACTGATAACAACATCCTGCAGAGAGACCTGCTTAGCATAGAATGTGCAAAGGCACTTAATGAAGCACTATACCTTCATCATAAGAAGAGAAACTGTCCCAATCCCGGCTCCATATCCACCTCAACTTGGGATGCCAGGAAAGAAATTGGGAGTTCAAGGAAATTTGGCAAGTTTGAAGGAACCGATTCTGTAAGAAGCAGTCCTGTGCGGATCAAACATTCTCAGGAATCATCTCCTGATGCTTCAGACGGGTTATTTGGTTCATTAAGGTTATGGGTTGTGGCTTTATGGGTGTTTTCTGGTTTGGGTTTCTTGGCATTCATGTGCACAGTGTTTTCAGGGCGCAAAAGCAAGGCAACTAAGAGTAAAAATTACAAAAATAGGAGAAAGTTTTCTTATTCAGGTTTACTGAACACTGGTGGACGTGATAAGCCTCCTAACAGTGTTGATGCATCTTTATAACCTTAAAACTTACAGCAAAAGATCGCGGAGATTTATAGAGGACCGGACATACTAGAGAACTTCAGAAAGTCTCAGACGCAAATTTTGGGGAGTTACATTTATAGACCAGAAAATTGTGTTAGAAAAAAATACTACATTTTATTTAAGTTTTGTGCATTGATTCTGTTATTCTTAGCTTCTATTGTTGATCATGTCTTCATCATTAACAATGTGATACAAAGGAACTGAAGAGCTCAGACTATTTTTTTTTTTTTTTTTCCCCTTAAAATGCCACTTATTGCTTGTGCACATTGTTTTCTCAAGCTGTTGCTTGCGTGCGTTTATAGGTGAGTAAGAATAAAGCCTTTTCCAGGTGACCAGGTGCTGTATGTATTCCTTTTCTCAAGCTTCAATTATCCATTAAAGTAAGCCATCTCACTTGTTGGAAAGTAATAAGAACTTCAGAACCCAATTCCCTTCTGTTCTCTTTCTCCTCTCCTGCATTTTCATATTATTTTAGAGGCAAACGCGGAGTCTTTTTTTTCCAAAATATGATCTGTTGTCTTCTTCAGTTCAAATCAACTAACAAAGTAGACGTTGAGGCGTGGGCCCCAAAACCCTTTAAAAAGCTTGGAGCTTTTTGAAGGATGGTTGGTGGACCCCACTCTTCCTTCAGACAATAAAAGAATCCACCGCCTTCCTCTCTTTCACTTTATCGTTTGAACGTACTACATCATCTGCCTGCTCTGCTATTTCCACTTCTTTGAAATTCAAAATTGCAATGTATCTGCGCTTTTGAGGAGAAACAGCTACAAAGTTCAACTGGAAAACATTAATAACAAAACCGGGGAGTTTTTAGTTTTACCACTGTATTGAAGTCTGTTACAACACAGCCAAACTCATGGGGGAGACAACCTGTCTCGTGCAACCATTCTCTTATGCTGCAGGAATTCCTTCCAGTGAAGCCTCCAAGGTAGAGTTCATGAAACTGAATTATTTATACCATCTTTGTTGTCCAAGAGCACTAATGATTGGTTGTAATAACTCCTTCAAATTTGTAGTGGGTTGCCTGAATTCTTCCTTTTGATTCCTGTAATGTCGCTACAGGCATTTACTTTTTATGCTTTTTCTTTTTCTATTCGTTAGCTTGTTCTCTTACAGACCAAGATTACTATACAAGCTCTTACGTCACAGGATAAGCCAATTCATCCTCTCGGCCAGTCTGTCTCTTTTGGGAGGTTCATGTCAGAATCATTATCTTGGGAGAAATGGTCAACTTTCTCTCACAACAGATATGTTGAAGAGGCCGAGGAATTTTCACGACCCGGCTCAGTTGCACAGATGAAAGCTTTCTTTGAAGCTCATTACAAGAATCTAGCTGAAAGAAAGGCTGCAGCTTTACTTGAGCAAGCAAATGTCACAGGAAAGGATGTGGCTGAACCAGAAACTAAAAGTGAAGTTCGTGAAACTACACCTCAGGATTCAGAAATGATGACCCCAAGCTCCGAGGCAAATGGTGAGGCACAAGATGTCAAAGTGATGGCAGCCACTCAGACCAGCTATGGTAATGAAGGTGAAAGAACCGAGGTTAGAGGAGTTGATTCAACGCCCAAAAGCCGGGTTCTTGTGCAAAATTGTGACAAGGGGCAAACTTTAAACGAGCTTGGAGTTGTTGATAATGAGAAGGAAGTTAGAGAGACGGATCTCAGTGCGTCCAGACAAATGGAGACGCCTCTACTGAAGGTAATACCATTATTTGAGTGGATCTTGTTTTGATTCCATATCTTGGTAGAAGCTGACATGTTTCATTGTTTTAGCAGGATGATTTGGCACCAATAAGCAAGAAGCAACTACCTGTTTCTGGCTCAAAGTCATCGATTTATGTTAAAGAAAGAAAGCTGCCATTTTCACCCGCTAAACAGGCAGCTCCACTTCGTCTCAGAAAAGAAAATATTGCCACTCCAATCAACAAGAAGTCGACAGTAGAGTCCGACAGGATAAAATCAACTCAGAAATCAATGAACTTCACTCCTGTTAGACAGCTTAATAAGATAACATCAACACTTATCCAGAAGATTGATAATTCGAGTGTTAGTTCCAATTGTAAAGCATCCAAAAACTACGCAACTCCAGTAAGGACTCCAACTAGGGTTCTCTTTTTTTTTTTTTTTCTCTTCTGCAATTCTGTTTCAAATCTATGCATTCAAGCACAACAATTCATAAAAAGATAGTCACTCTGCTCTTATCTTCACGCATATTACGACGACTTTTCGTTCTTGAATTGCAGGTTTCAATTCTTAAGGACTGTAAGCAACCCATAGCCACTCCTCTATCAGAAAACAGAAGGTATATGAATTATAGTTACAAAGACAAACTCGATGATTTCACTTCAAAAATTTCTTGTTATTTACTGTATGCAATTGCAGGGAAAAGACACCTCTTCACCCCTCAGCATCAGGAAGCAAAACGGTTCGGCCCAAATGGCATTTCTTCCCAACGGAGTATGTAGTTTCTGACGTGTATAGTTTGTTGCATTGGTTTGGAATATCATCGTGAGACCCGTATTCTAGCAGTGTGAGAATGCACAAAGTGCAAGGGAATGAATGCAACTATAAAGGCAATGATTCAATGGTCTGAACTTCATTTTCGTGTTACGTGCATATTAAGAAAAATGTAACTGAATTACAGCTTGATATCGCACAATTTGATCATATAGGACCAGGAGACGGACAGTTTGCCTGGTTCTATATATGTGGCATCATTAATTGAAGCTAAGTAGAACTTTGTGTACAAGCTACCAAGGCGTTTTCAAGAGTCCTTGATGCATGATGCAAACGTTTATGATGGATTTTTTAGTATTCTGACTCTTATTTTTTCATGTCAGTTGTTCGAAGTTTATGAGTGGCTGCAGAAACAAATCTCAATCCCCCAAGTTATCTACACCTTTCAGCTTTAGAACTGAAGAGAGAGCTGAGAGAAGAAAGGAGGCAAGCACTTTGCAAGTTTTTTCATTTAAAAAAAGAATGAGAATCAACTCTACTGTTAAATGTATTTTACACAGCTTCTCACTTCTTCCGATCTAATTTCAGAAGCTTGAAGAGAAGTTTAATGCTGAGCAAGCGCAAAAAGTGCAGTTGCAAGCTACTCTCAAGGTAAGCATGCCATTGCAAAGTCTAGTTTTCGAACTTGCTTGGTACAATCCATTTTAATTGCCTGAAGTGTACTTCTAAGCGAGTTAGATTCCTATCCACTAGGCAAAAGAAAGCTGAAATTTTAACCTTAGAACAAGGTCCCAAATTTAACCTGGTACAACGATGGTGGCTTTGGATGATGGTAGTATTCGTATGAAATTCACTTACCAAATTATCAATTCAGCTACTTGAAAATGTTAACGCTTGGGTTAAGCCCTTCTTCTTGTTGTGCTAACCTGTAAGCACGGTAGCTCTAAAATGTAGCTAGTATTTCAATTAAAAGGTGAAATTAGTTACTCATATGACAGCTATCTCTTTGATCAGAAGAAGGCAGAAACAGAACTGAAAAGACTGCGTCAAAGCCTTTGTTTCAAGGCGAGGCCCCTACCTAAATTTTACAAAGAGAGAGCAGTAACAAATATAGAAGAAACGGTATCTCTGTTGTTGCTCTGTATTTTCTGCACTCATACTTAACCACACTTTGTCATCGGTCATGAAGCTCTTTTCTGTTCCTTACAGATACCATTGACACGTTTTCAGTCACCAGTACAAGAAGAAAAATCTTATCCTAACTCGACACAAAGAAGGAATCCTCAATTACTTGGTGGACCACCCTCAGCAAAGACTACCGGCTCCAAGCAGGCCATGGATGTACACAGGCCACGTTCTTTAAGTTCACACCTGAAAGGAAATGTTAATGAGAATACTTGCCCAAATATTCAGTGCAAATGAGCAAACGCCTAGTGATGGAGATGAGTTCAATTTGTAAGTATGACAAACTTCAAATTGTTTGATGCCAGTAAGGTGAAGCCATATATGCCGAAGCATTGGTTTGCCAGGAGAACTTGATATTCTCCTACCATTTAAATGGTAGCTGTGTCAATTGTGTAGTTAAAACATCAATTCTGTAAAGTAACTGGATAACAGTGTAACAGTGTCCCTCGTAGAAATCATAGAAGTTATGATTCCTCATTTGAAGTAAAACAGTTGGGAGAAGAGGTCAAACTTCTGTTTCACTATATCATGCAAGTTCAGCTAGATTCCGAGGACAATTCATTTGAAATTGACCATTTATCCTTCCTTCTTATCAAAGTTACCGCAATGCTGACTTATTGACAGAAAATTTTTAAGCTAATGAAGGGGATGTATACCTAAACTAATTC
>JANZLH020000138.1:1581667-1597077 GCA_026770325.2 Erythroxylum fimbriatum
ATGGGCTATTTTCTTCTGGAATAATTACAAGTTTGAGGTAGCTGAACCGAGTACTCTAATACTTGAAATCTTTGCATCTTCGGAGCACCTCTTCAAGAACTTTCACTGCACGACTGCACAGAACTCAATGTCTTCTTTGAGAAGTTGAAACTTACTAGTACTCTTTTGCTGCCCATTTATGTTCACTTAAAACACGAACACTGCTTCATTTTCAGGGCACTGGTTATTGAGGATGTCCACGCAGGTCTCATATTCTTCCTCGAGTAATCCAAATATCAGTGGTGTGTGTTTGTCTCTTGCTTCATTCAACATATTCACAACTGCCATCATTCTCGCAACTTTTGATTCTATCATAATTAGCTTCTAACCCTTTGTATTGCCAATCACTTGGTAGCCTCCCAAGATGCTTGAGAAATGAAAGGGTGTCCAAATAGTGCTTAAAGTAGTTTCTCACGTTAGCAGTAAAACACTCGCGTAGTTGAGAACTTCATATGCTGTTGTCCATTTCTCTCTCTGAATTTCTCAAGCAACCATTCATTTTCCCATAAACCATATGCATCAAGCAGTTGCTTCCATCCTCCACACCCTCGAGCAAAAGATGAGAAATTGAAAAAAGTAAAGGTAGCACGTGCCATGTGTCATAAGACATACATTAACTAGTCTTTTAACATTCTCGTTAGTGTAACTACTCTTTTTAACTTCTTTTCAATTTCCGATTAAAAGCATGTCATCTCTGATGGCGAAAAGATTGTAAAAGACAAAGGTTTGGTTAGAATAGAAATAGCATATCACAACTCTACATTTGTGCCGTGCACTTCAAGGACTCGGATTAAATTAGCAACAGCAAGTAGGAGATGACTTGTACTCAAATATTTGGATAAGTGCTTGCAACTTTCTCTTTCGAAAACATAAGTAAATACGGAATATTACAAATGAAATTAGTTGCAAAGAAGCAATTTTCACAATTTCAGCTTCCAAAGATTACAGCTTTCTTCTGATTGTGAATGCAAAAAAGCTAGCAAACATGAATATTAGACGCATCATAGAATCAAATATCACTGTCTACCACCCAACACCAACCATCATCTACCTCAGCTTGGGCCCACGTCAATCCCACATCACAGAAGCTCATATGATCATCCTCTTCTTCCTCATCTTGATCATTAGAAATATTGGGATTGCCACCATTATCATTCTCATCCTCATCATTATCATCGATTTCCCGAATCACAATTCCGGGTGAAGACTCCATCAACGCTTCATGGTCACCACCACCATCATCATCCTCAAAGACGCTATCATCAACATCATCATCCTCATAGTCATTAGCCAAATGGTCCAAAATCCCAGTGGCAGAGAACCCAGAAAAATTCAAGCCTGGTCGTCCATCTACAACCCTCCAAGATAGAGACCTGTAATTAGAGACAACATCAAGTGACCTCACCTTATGGTTTCCTTTGGCCTTGTCCTTGGACTTGCAGCATGGGTTCGTGTGACACCCATTGCACCGTGGCCTCCCACACTTTCCGGTGAACTTGGAGTGGCCGGTGGGTTTTAGCTGTACTCTGGTGAACATTCCGGCGGTGGGAGGTGAATCAAGCCTGTTTATGAATTTGGAGTGGGGTCTTGAGTTCCATGGAGGGGGTAGGATTGTATAGGTCCGGACCATGCCATGTTGGCGTCCCTCTCTCTTCATTTTCCGCTAAAGGCTTGTTGTGGGCTTGATAGATCAATCAACAGATGCGAGCTCGATTGGTTTGTGAGTTGAGTGATCGTCCATTTATACTTTATAGAGTGAACACGGTAGGAGAAACTTGGGAAGGAAGGTGTTATGCTAGTCATAATACGTGTAGAGCAAGACAATAGGGATCCGGATCTGACAACTCAATTGACAAGACAAGAGTGTGACATTAAAAAATTGGATTGAAAAAAGGCACTCGCGAGTTAGTGAACATTGTCGGTTGCTTTGCATATGGGACTTTATTTATCATACTTGAAGGCCACGTTCCTCGACATTAATCGAATATTATTTCATCAGAGGAAGTATAAAAACTTCTGCATTACCAAGTCAAAAGCCTTAAAACTATACTGAAATTATAGCTACAATCTTTGATTAAAAGAAGTCATAGCTGCAATCTCTTCTACAAGAAAGCAGAGGGCAGATTTTAGCCTGATGATCTTGATGGGTCTTGTTTTCATGGCATAAAGATAAAATTTTGAGAACTTATGTTCATCTTGACAGTAAATTTCCCATACCTGAGAAAGGGTACAAAATTGCTTGGGAAAATGTTATTGGCAAAAAGGACGCTTGCAATAGTTACAGTTATAGGATCTTGTTGACCAAGGCACTCTTTTCGGGACGGTAAAGGACTCATCGATCATAATTACATTTTGCTCAACTTGAATAACCTCTTAACACTTCCTCCGCAGAAGAAATGGCAATTACGGACCCGTTCTATGCTCAGAGAAAAGGAGAATGAAGATACAAAACCTTCTGAAAGTACAGAGAAGAAAAGATGTAGAAGTTTGCGAGGCATTAACTACCGAACCATTTGACAAAGCAGGCAATGATAACCTATCTTTGTTATCTATATTTTTCACTGGACGACCTCAAAGATTCTTAATTTCTTTTGAGAAATCATTTGGCTGGTAAAACAAGTTTTCTCAACAAGTGTTACCAGACGTCCAGAACAAGCACTTCGACATTTATCATCACCATGTGAAGTTGAAACTGCTCTGGGATCAAAGCTCTTTCAATTATACAATCATAACCCCTTCTATACAATATGATTCAAATTGAGTCATGTTCTGTTGGATAAAAAGCTAACACTAGACAATGAATTTGTCATGCCTCCAAAGAAATCCAGTAATATGTTTCCAATGCTGAAGCCGTCTGTGCTCTTTCTCAATGACATCAACGACGAATCAATACTGACCTGGGGAATATACTTGATTGCAGTCATAAAAACTTGAATTCAACTACATGAAAATTGAACAAAGATAGATCAATAAGGGAATTTCAAGGAGACCTACAAATTCGTTTCAAAGCAGCATATGTGATGTTGTTGGAGAAGTAGATAATCATCATTGGGAAACCACTTCTAAAATTTTTTAGTACTGATAACTGGACCAGAATACAGATGATCCGAAAAGGATTGTTAGGACACAAAAAGGCCAAAATAAGCAACTTACTTGAAAATGGAGACAACCCATAGCCACGAGTGGGAAGGCAAAGCTATGAAAAAGCAAACTGCAGCTACTAGCCCGTCAGCACAAACAATTGCTATAGAAACTTTTGAGAACTTTTGACTTCCACGCTGTTAATAATGAAGGAGCAATAGAGTAAGGCATCAACACTGAACACAAACTGGGAATGTACAACACTCCAGAAAAGGAAAACATTACTTCATAAATTGCAATCTGGAATAACGTAACTGCTATCAACAGAGCAGCATGTGTTGAAAAAGCAACATCATTTGCAGCTACGGGTATCATCTGCAATGTAAAGCACATTCAAAGAATAATCATGACTCACTTCTATAGATATCCTAAAGAAAATTTTCGTCTGATAAATGAAGGAATAACTACACAGAATTCCTAGAAAGAAAATGAAGCTTAAAACTATGAGATAATAGCAATTTATGGATTAGAGGAAAAAACTCGGAAAATGAATCCATTTCATATGGAAAGGCCAAAGCAGAAAACACACGATATATTAAGGTTGAAATATCTCAGCAATAGCTTTATTTATTTTAGTTGCTTCTAAATGAATATCTGAGTAGTAGGTATCAAGTTTACATATGTAGTCTTCAAGCAAAAAGGAGCCACTTAACTCACAGCAAGTGTTATGAAGACTCTGAAACAGACGATTCATACCGTCAGCCATCTTATTCATGAAGCATCGCAACTTGGTCTAATCTATGGCACTTAATGAGCAGTCCTACCTTATCCATATTTCTCAAATGTAATTTCAAGTCAAATTGTAGTTTACATATTCGACCACTGTATGCGATCAATAAGAATCCATTATTTTCAAAGGTTATATTGCCTAGGCAAATTGGAAGTCAGAAAATGAAAAAATAAAACCTTCTTAATTAATAAAATGGTTTCTTACAATCTGCTTCTATCCCTGAAATGGTTTCATAGCCAAAATTTTCAAAGTACTGCTTCTGGATGACAGGGCTAAAGTAAAGACAAGCATTGTAAATCAAGTAAGAAGAGTGTTTTTGTAAAATTCAGCACCACGAAATCGAAGTTCAGACCCACCACAGTAATTCAAAGACAACCACAAGACATAATATTGAAGCTTTTTATGGGAAACGAAATCGAAGCCAAAGATTGAAACTTTCAGTTCTATTAAATGAAACGCATATCAAGATTGAAACTTTCAGGGCTATGACAGGAAACCCATGTCAAAGAAGAGCTAACAGATGATAGGAAGCATCACAAATACCTCTTTCGACGGTAATTGAGGATCACTTGTGGGTAGAAGCTGATAGACCATGAAATAAATGCAGTCCATCCAAAGATTTGATATGTTACTTCCAGAGGAAAAGAATTCCAAGCAGCCATCTCTCTATCTGTCTCACACTCTGAATATTTGTTCCAAATATACAGAAGAAAGGTCTCTAGTGAGGCAACAATGGCTTGTTTAATTTATAAAGGCAAGTGGCGGCTGCCTCGGTTCGACTCTTCATATATTTCAACGCACATGATAATAATAGGTTACCAAAACGAAAACTCCAAGCCATTGGAAACCCATTACCCATACCTTCGGAAAACTAAAACGATGGGATGAAAGAGTCTTACCGAGAAGAGAGGAGAGCTGGTCAGCCGCTGGGTTGGTTAAAGGGATAGTGCGAATCTGCTGGTCGGAGCTGTTCACAATCGGGAGGTAAAGTGAAAAATAAGCAAAAAACAAAGAAGGAGACGAAGCAGAAAAAACAAATACCAAACCTTTCACTGCAGAGACGAAGCAGAGAGGAACGAAGGAGGGCGGGTCGACAGAAAAGAGGACTGATGGGGTTGTGGGTCGAGAACGGACGAGGCCACAGGTCGACGGTTGATAGAGACGCACAGTTCCACAGTTGAGGGAGACGCACAGTTCGACGGTTGAGGGAGACGCAGGTGAGCCAGAGGAGAGACCACAAACGAGAGAGAGGCAGGGGCTATTTCGACAACGGGTGACCTATTGTTGCGGAGGCAGAGTCAGAATGTCTCTTGTCCGTCGGTTTGGAAAGCGACAAATAAAACTTGTTTTTGTCTACCAAGGTCAGATGACAAAACGCCAGAGACAGGAAGCAAACAGGTGGAAGTGACAAGATTTTACTGTTCTGTGCTCTGTCCCCAGCAACAGGGACAGCAACCAAACGGGAGGATAGTTGTTTTCTTTATTGTCTATCTTGCAGAAAGTTAAAATGCCTTATTTAGGAAGTTTTTGGTCATATTATACTATATATGATAGCAGGCTTAATGTCTTGAATTCACGGTGATAACTATAATTATATTTCTTTTAGTTTTTGAAAAGAACTTGAATTATGATTATATAATTTTTTAACAAATCCTTAACTTATCGATGGTTGAAAAGATTAATATTGTGCAATATGTATTTAAATATACAATTTTTTAACAATTCCTTAACTTATCAATCTTAGAAGAAACCACTATTTTATACTTTATATTTAAATAATATATAACTAAGTAGTATTTTTATGCAATAAGAATTTTATATAATGCATTTTAAATAATATAAAATATATCATACAACATAAATTAATGAAAGAAATCCACACAAATTTTATGGACTACTAATTTATGTAGAAAAAGCTGATGATTGATAAAGTTGAGTGTACCGTAGAATTCATAAATTTCTTTCATAACTAGTCCAAGTTTTTTTTTTCTTTTATATATCTTTTCAGGTAACTTGTAAAATGGAGAGCATTTCTTCTGATTCATGTGGGAGGCAATATTGCTACTCCATAGCTAAACCAAAAGGCTCTGTCTCATTATCTCCAGTGTAAGTAAACCGTCATTAATTTTTATTGACAAGCTTACCAAATTTCTTGAATGATCATCTATCAATGATATGAAATATGGCAGCAAACATGGTTGGACCACTTGTTCAACACTGATGAAATGTTATTAATATGATAATTCAACTCAACTTATAAATTAAATTATTGATTAGTTAGATTCAACTTTAAAATTTGTACCAGACCATTTTGTAAATATCACATTAAATGTTTATATCGCTTATGTTGTGTCATTATTTTTAAAGCAAAATTTTAAAAAAATTAATAAAAAATTTAAAATTAGAAGGACTTTTTTTTTGAAAGTTTTAAAAATTAGGAAGCTTTTCGATATTTCTTAAAACTACAAAAAAGGAAGTTTTAATTCTCACTCGTCGTTTACAAAATTCAAGTCATTAATACTAGTGTTAGGATGAATGTTATTGCTCAAGAAGTCAAGTCTACTCCAAACATACACGCAAACTGATCACTATTGGATCATTTATATATGAGAAAAAAAGTCTATCATACCAACTTGATCGACACTGCAACTTACAAAATGGGATTTGTTCAAAAACTTCCACAAAACGTGGGTCACCATCATAATGCTGCTATAAAATGCTTTTGACACTTCATCATTTGCTCAATAAGCAACAAGAGCACTAGTCGACCAGTAGAATGGCGCGAGAGCAGAATACCATATGGGGTTACAAAAAGAAGTGATCATTAAGATAGTATTATTATTATTACTGCAATGTTGGAGATCCCATGGTTGGTCGGAGAAGGAGAGAGCTACACTGTTGCAGGCTGCAGCTCTAACATTCCTTCAATTACCCAAACATTCCTACAATAACTTGAATGAAACAGTTCCTTCTCAGTTGGAATAGGATTACGGTAACAAAGAATTATGTTACACCAGACTTGTTGAAGCATAACATTGCATAGCATCACATTCATTTTCCTTTTCACTTTTGGTTATTGGGCTTAGGCCCACAATCATAAAAATACTTACACACCTGAATTATAATACATCAAGCCATTATCGCATTTATGATATTCATATTACATATTATAAAAAAAAATCTTAAAATTTGCCCTATTTTAAAAGAACATATGTGAATTAAATGTCAGTAGAGTAGTACAGGAGGAACAAGTCTCAACTCCCTTGGTTGATGATCATCTAATCCTTCCCAAATTTTCCTTTATACATATAGAGATAGAGATAGTAATATCAACTTACTTTCTCTGCCTAAATTTTGATATAAAATAAAATATTTAAATAAATAAATAGATGAAGTTATAAATATAGGACAAAATTAATGATTGGAATATATAAGTTTTATAAAAAATTAGTAAAGAAAATTTTAATGTAAATTTTTTTATTTTATATTGTGATAAAATTACATTGATTAAGAATATAAATTATTAGTCAATAGTCAGACCTCAAACATATCGTAAAAATTGATTTTATTTTTTCTGCTTTCTTTTTTAAAATTTTAAAGTATTGATGAATATCAATACATGAAAATTAAACTTGTTAAAGGATACTAAAAATTATATCGATTCATAATTTAAATTATTGGTCAAGAGTAAAGTATGAAACAATTGGTTTTATTTTTTCACTTTCACTTTTTTAAATTTTAAGTCTTGTAGATCAATGAGTATCGTGTAGTTAAAATGGAGCATTTGTTCATCGTTGTAGAGGATATTACAAAAGAGATTTTAGTATTCTCTAATAGATTTAATTTTCATTCATCATTTACAAAGTCAGTCAACTAAAGTGATCACTTTAGCATCACAAAAAATTTCTTATGTTGAAGGACAATGAATTACTGTTCAAGAAGTATGAAGTCTACGCCAAATTCAGTCAACTGAAGTGATCACTTTAGCATCACAGAATTTTTTGATACTAAATGACAATGACAGGATGACTAATCTGAGTCTTTTATCTGTTATCTTTTCAAGTAACGTGTAGAACGGAGAGCATTCCTTCTTCATGTCAGAGGAAATATTGGACTCCATAGCTAGACCATCATTGATTTGCAGTGACAAGCTTAACAAAAATCCTTGACTCTTCTATCAATGATATGAAATATGGTTCAAGAAGTCAGGTGGGGTTATTATAATGATCCCATAATGTAGCGATGAATTATTGTAGCGTCCCCTTATCGTAGGGTACATACCGGAACACCCTTAGGACATTCCAGTACATATCCTACAATAATGGTGCACTACGATCAATCACTATATTCACTTAATATGGCACCGCTAGCAAAGTTCTTAATGATGCTCAAATTAATTATGCTACTACAGAGAAAGAATTGCTAACAGTAGTTTTTGCATTCGGTAAATTTAGATCTTATCTTGTTGGGCCCAAAGTCATTATTTACACTGACCATTCCGCTTTGAAATATCTGCTTACAAAGAAGATGCAAAACTAAGGTTGATCAGATGGATTTTATTTTTGCAATATTTGATTTAAAAATTAGAGAAAGGATCCGAAAATTCAATGGTTGACCATCTTTCGCGACTTGAGCAAGGAGACAAACTGGGAACGAAACCGATTAATGATACCTTCCCTGATGAGAATATATGGTCTGTTAAGGAAAATGTTCCTTGGGTTGCTGATCATGTCAATTTTCTGGTGTCCAATATTATTCCTAGTGATTATTCATACCATAAGAGAAGAAAATTCTTATCTGAGATAAGGAATTACTTTTGAAAAGATCCATTGCTCTATAAAAGGTGTGCCGATGGGGTGATTAGAAGATGTATACCTAATGAGGAGATGCGATCAGTACTGCATCATTGCCATGCTTCTCTTTATGGAGGACACCATAGGGCCAACAAAACGGTGGCAAAGGTTTTACAATCCGGGTTTTATTGGCCTACTCTTTTAAAGGATGCTAGAATTTTTGTCAGGACTTGTGATAAGTGCTAAAGAACGGGGAACATTGGTAGAAAAAACGAAATGTCTCAGTCAGGGATTCTAAAGGTGGAACTTTTTGATGTATGGATCTAGACTTTATGGGACTGTTTCCAGTATCCTTCGGTAATGAATACATCCTTGTGGCAGTTGATTATGTATCCAATTGGGTAGAGCCACAGCTTTGTCAAACAACATCGGAGTTAGTGTTGTCAAATTTGTCAAGAAGCACAAATTCTCGAGATTTGGTGTTCCAAAAGCTATAATCAGTAACAAAGGGGTACATTTTCAAAATCATCAATTTAAATCTCTATTGGTAAAATATGAGTGTTATTTTAAGTATGGAACCAACCACCTACCACCCTCTGACTGGTGGGCAAGTTGAGGTATCTAACAGAGAAATCATGCACATTTTGGAGAAAACTGTTAATACCTCAAGAAAGGATTGGGCATCAAAGCTTGATGACTCTCTTTGGGCGTACAAGACAGCATACAAGACTCCTATAGGGATGTCTCCTTATAGATTAGTCTTTAGAAAATCTTGCTATCTTCCAATTGAAATTGAGCACAAGGCGTTATAGGCAATCCGGAAGTTGAACTATGATCTCAAGGAAGCTGGACAAAGGAGACTAATGGAGTTGAATGAGTTAGATGAATTTCGCCTAGATGCTTTTGAGAATGCTCAAATATACGAGGAGAGAACCAAGGCTTTCCACGACAAGCATATCCTGTGGCAAGAATTTAAACCTGGTCAAAAAGTTTTGTTATTTAACTCTCGTTTGAAATTGTTTCTAGGGAAATTGCGATTGAGATAGTCGGGACCTTTCGTGATGACAAAAATATACCCATATGGAGCTGTATAGATTAGCAAGGATGATCAAGAGCCCTTTTTGGTCAATGGACAATGACTGAAGCACTATTTTGAGGGAGAATTGGTTGGGTGTATTTCTAACATCATATTCAAAAATTGACATTATGATGGTCGAGTCTAGTTAAGGACATTAAATTTAGCGCTTATTGGGAAGCAACCCAATGTTTCTAACTCTCTCTGTTATTCTATTTCATTTTTGTCATATTTTCTTGTTTGGTTTGTTGTGTGATACATAGGGCTAGTATGTACGAGACATGTCATTAAAAACCTCCTATTAGCATGAGAAATAGTGTGATCACGACTCTTTAATCTTAGAGGTAAGATCCATGTTCAGTCTGGGGGAGATAAGTAGCAATGTCTCTTTGTTTTCTTTAATTTCTTCATTATTGGCATTCATACACCATGTATATAGTCCTATGATATTATAGAATGATTAGAAGGAGCAAAAGAAGAGTGAACAAGGTGAGAAAAGCTTGAAAAGACCAAGAAAGTCCGTTTGACATGTAGTCCATTTAACGGACTACAGACTCAACACAATAGTGCAAAACCTGTTAAGGTCCGTTTAGCCAACATAATGTCCACTTAGCAGACCTACAACTTCAAAATGACTAAAGAAACCCTTGAATGTCCATTTAGCGAAATGTCCGCTAAACGGACATTGCTTACATTCAGAATTAAAACGCCTTTTCTCTTCTCTTTTCCTGCACTTTCTCTATACCCTATCACTGCCTCCTGGTCTCCCCTGCATTCTCTCCTACCTTCGTCCATACCAACTACCCTCAAGCACAAAGTTTTTCATTCTTTTGCTTCATTCTTCTCCCTTTCTCTGCCTCTACAGACCCCATCCCCATAACACTCCATTCTAACCAAACCCTTACCTGTCAAGCCGTCTCTCTCTCTGTTGCCAAGAGAATAATTCATGGTGGATGATTTCGAGGGAGTTTCTTAAAGTTGGGGGCGAAGTATATGCAATTTCTACTTCAATGCAATTTGGGTAAGTGTTCTACATATTGTCATATTGTGGGTTGATGCTTAAAAGTTATACGATAGTGGTTGTTATTAATTTTGGCTGAGATTGTGTTGAAATTGTAAGTAGAGATTGTGTTGAAATTGTGTGGGTGAGATTGTGTTGAAATTGTGAAGATGAATTTCATATTTTATTGTTGATTTTGGGTTGATCTATATTGAAGTGTGGGTTGAGATTGAACTGAGTTTAGATTGGGTTACTGAATTTGAAGAGTTGGATAGTATATTGAAGTGTTGGGTTGATTGAAAGTGAATTTCAAAATGTGTATTAAATGTGGAGAGGCTGGTTTGAATTGAAGTGTTGTGTTGAATTTGGAAAGAATCACAGTTTGTGTGATTAAATTTGAAGGGGCTAGTTTGTGTTGAAGTGTTGGGTTGATTGAATTGAATTTCAGGTTGTATTATTGAAAGGAAATTATTGCTTGGTTGTTAGGGGTTGAGATCGATTTGTTTAAAATTATCACTGGTTGTGAGGTTACCATAAGATGTCAAGGATTAAGCAATCAACAAGGAAGAACACTGGCCAATCCTCTCGATCAATTAAGAGGAGAAATCTGGTCGAAGAAGCAAAGGAACCTGCTTCTGAGCAATCCATGTTCATCAATGCATAATGCGAAGAGTGGTTCAACAAGAAAAGAAACAACAAGTTTGTAATTGAAGTCTCAGAGATGGAGAGTATTGATGAAGCATACCATGTAAGGGCGAATTTAGACAAATTTCATTGGGAAAATTTGTTATCCCTCAAAGGTGTGCACTACCCAGAGGCGGTCAAACAATTCTATGCTAACCTCAGTGTAGAAGCTGGTAAGCAACCACTTGTGCTCACTTCACGAGTAAATGGAGAAGCGGTGGTTATAATAGAAGAGTTGATTAATAGATATTTAGAGTTGCCAGCTGGAGGCAACGTTCCATCCTTTGACAAGCGTGCTAAGTGTTCAAGTGATAGTCAATGGGATAAGGACGATGCTATGGATCAGCTCGAGATTAGAGCTACTCGGCGATCTACAAATCAACTTCTTTATACACTGTAAATACCTTGATATCGGACCGAGGTTGGTAGCTTTCCTGCTGGCGCATTATGTCATGTCCAAAGCCAGTGATTTCGGATACCTACGCAACAAAGATTTGTATATTCTGGATAAAATGTTCTACCATGATGATCAATTTTAGGGCATTGATGCTGCCAAGATGATTATGAACTCGATGTGGCAATTTTAGGGCAATGGCTTATACGATTAAGGTGGATGTCGTCAATGCCGACAAAATGAGGGAATTTGAATTCACGAAAAATACTCCTCATGGGTGGATCAATCCACATCGAACGAGGCACAATCAGAATGTCCCTGCTGCACAGCAATCGAGAGCTAACTCAATTCCAACAGATACTCAGATTTTGGCTCAAATGCAAGAAGTCTGGGTAGATATTAGAAATCTTCGAGCAGAAGTGAGCAATCCCAGGGCATCACAAGCTAGAATAGAAGACATGTTGAGGGCTTTCATGGACCAACAACCACCTTCACAAGGACAATGATATCATAGGGTCATAGGGTTACATTTGCATTTGACCTCACATGCATGTAATTGTGCATTTTACTTTTAATCTTGCCCTAGCTTTGAATTTGTGTGGGTACATTGTAAACCTAACTTTAGTTTCATTTTGCTTTATCTGTATAATTTGTATAGTCTGATGGGAGATAAATGCAGGGTGTAGAATTTGAGAAATCAACAATTTCAGGGGGTTTCCTTACCTTTACTTCGCATTCTATTAATTGCTTTCAATTTTTTTTTATTTTATCCTAACTAATATTGAGGACAATGTTGATTTTAAGTGTGGGGGAGGGTAAATGATTTTGTATTAATTGTGCATAGTTCATTAGGCATGTTTGCATACTAGTACATCTTTTATCCCCTACTTATCGTTATAATCCAATTTAATGAGTTGATTGCATTATTGATAAGATTGATCTTGAGTAAGATGCATAACATGATTAAAATTTATTATATACCTTGCCACAATTGGATGATATAATGTTAAATTGATTTAAATAGCATGCTATTGAATGAGTAAACATCAACAAGTGAGTTATTTGGATTGCAATCAATCCTATTTTTCCTATAAGTGTTATAACTTTCTCTTCTATAGGTTTTTAATTCTAAAACTTGCATTACATCTTTTCGAGATTACATAATCATATTATGGTATGTTCATGAAAGTGATACAAGGAAATAGGATTGAGCTTGAGCCAAATAGAAAACCCGTTCTTCTATACATCAATTCCTTAGTGAACCCTTTGTGCCTAGTGATTGTATTTGAGCCTTTTCATTATAAACCTATTCCAAAGAACCTTGAACTAAGAAAAACAAATTCACCCTTGTTCAATGGTTAGTAGAGCTATAAATGTGGTGCATTCAATATTCTTATTGATAGGTATACAAAAGAAGAAGTGTTGGGGTGTTTTTTATGGTAATTGAAGAAGTATGTTAAAAAAATGTGTGATAATAATAAATAAAACGTGTTCACTCCAAATTTCAAGGTGAAAGAATGATGAAAATTGTGACAATAAAGTTAGTGGAGTTTCATAAACATTATGATTGTACAGCACATTTTAATAGAGTTTGCCAAAAATGATCGTAAGATTTATGATTTTGGCTCTACTAAATGTTGAATATTTGAATTCCTATCCCTTCTTTCATAGCCTACTTTACCCCTTAGCCCTATTACAACCAAAGGAATAAAGACCTTTTTGATTCACGGATATGCCATAGATAGGAGTAAAGGAGAAGTAGATAAAATGCAAGCTTATGGTAAGAAACATGCATGAGAAGATGATCGAGAGTAACTCTTAAACACTTGTGTGTGAAAGTGAATGCTTTATGAGAGATTTCATTCATTATGATGTCTTATTGTTGCTTGGTTGTGATTAATTTATGAAGTATTATGTGACCTTGTATCTATGCTTCAATTCTCATCTATAATGATTTCGATTTATTGGATTGAGCTCTGGTGATGATTAGGTGTTAAATGATGGAAAGGAAATGTTTGTGGGTATCATTCGTTTTAAGTAAACCCTCAGGAGACTATAATTCCTCCATTATGGACACATAGTGGTTTAAAGGCTTGTGGCATATGCTAAATACCACCGTACACCTACAAAAGTGGAATCAATAACTTGGTTAAGGATTTAGTAGTTAGTTTTCTTTTGTTTTGCTTAGGGACAAGCAATAGTTTAAGTGTGAGGAAATTTGATAAGTCAAATTATTCTTATATGATTTTGGGATGAATTATAATTAATTTGACTTATCTTTATGTGAATTTGATTAGTTCTCACACATTTCAACTTTATTACTTGATAGGTACAAAGGGATAGATTTCGGGAATAAAAGGCATAACTTTTACTGTAGATGTCGGATTAAGGTCTTTCAAGGATGAGAAGACTCCGAGTTCTACAACTCTCGTGAAGACTCTGAGGAGAGATTCTGTTGACTAAAGGATCCAAAGGGCACATTTTTCAAATGACCAGTGTATGTCCGTTTAACAGACATTGCCTGGCCAACTTCACTCCCAGACCCGAGGAGGTCCGCTAAATGGACATCATACCTGTTTAACGGATATTGCTTGGCCAACTTTGCTCCCAAACCTATGAAGGTTCATTAAACGGACGTTAAGTCCATTTAACGGACATTGTCGGCCCAAGAATGATATGCTTTCTCCTGTTTGGTAAAAACTAGGTTTCTTTAGACCTAAGCTAAGACACTATAAATACTCATTTTTATGACCTAAATAGGGACTGGACACTGAAAACAAGGCAGCCATATAAGGAGGCACTAAAAAAGAGACAAAGAAGAACTTTTAGAGGATTAATATAAACATTGGAAGCAATCTTGTTTTGTGTTATCTCTACCTTCTCTCTCTACTCTTTCTTGAATGTAGAGTATCTTTATGTGCATAGTTTCTGTTATCATGTTCTGGAACTAAACCTCATTTAGGGTAAGAGATGTAGCCTATTTGGGAGATCGATTTGTATTTTATGGATTGATTGGTGTTGAATGAAAATTCTTGGGTTATGTTTATCTCTCTTGCATTTCACTGTTGTTTATATGCTTGATCACCATAAATACACTCTTAGGAATCATATGATGAACTGAGAGGTGAAGTATGGTTTATGCACTATGAACATAAACACATTAGATTTAGAGATAGAGATATCCTGAGCTAGTGTGATAACTTGTGGTTACTTGTTCTTTATGAATTTGACTAGTTAGGTTGCACATTGAGAGATGGTAATCACCTAGTTAGATATGCTTGTATGTCTTGAGAGAGAATATGAGTAAAGTTTTGCAATTGTTATTATAACCCGTCATTCAAACAATTTCATAAGTTATTAATCAATCTCTTGAGTCGGTGAACCCCAATAAGTTTAAATCATCAAATTGTCCTTATTTGTTATTTTCCAATATTTACAATTTACTGTCCACCCAAATCCAATTGTCTTTTAAGTTCATTGTCAATTTCATTCAAGTAATTAGGATTAATTCGATGGTGAGTATTTTAGTCCTTGTGGGAGACGACCTTGGAATA
>JANZLH020000138.1:1609650-1623740 GCA_026770325.2 Erythroxylum fimbriatum
TCTAGAACATACCTGGGATTGTCATTGAGCATGCATTGTACATAGTCCATTCATACAATTGGGTATAAATAAGTTCTTTTAAGTGTGCAATTTTTGATAAGTGTGAAATGTGTGTTTTGCATACATGGGTTGTGCAGGTCAAGTGTCCGCGCTTAGACGTTCCCAGAACCTTAAAGCAAATGTTAATCTGGAGCGTACTGTGAGTAGACCGAGATAGTCTCCTTTCATTGATTGCTTCGTTTTAATTTGTATGATTGAACTACTGAAATATGACTGAATGTGTTTGTGTATGATGGGAGTCGGACAGGAGGTCCGATGAACGTGAAAAGTGATTGGGAAATTAAAGTGTTACTTGACTTATGTGTATTCAATGCTGATATGATGTGATCAATGATGCAAAAGTGTTAGTGCATATGAATGAAATTGTACCGTGTTAATGTGGCATGCCGGACAAAAGTCCGATGAGAAGTAAAATGTTGGAATGGGATATGTCATTTATGATACATAATTCGGTTGACCAATGTGTTCTAAATAGGGATTTGCATATGAGGTCGAAATGGAAAATCTCATATGAATACGGATATGAGAAAAGAAAGTGACTAACTGAAATGGGCAATTATGAGTGACGCATTCTATGGCATAAATGCATAACACATAATGGCAGTTGTGACCAGAGTAGCCACCGATTAGAGCTTAAAGCCCAACGAATGAAAAAGGAGCCTCGAGCTCGAAGGAGATTAGTGCATACCCAGAGGGCTCTCCTACCCCTACAGATCATAAATGAATCAGAGCCTTCGGTTCAACGCATAATGAGTCCCATAGGGGGACAGTTCAAGCACTCGGTCGCAACAACGTAATAACTGGAAAGTGAGTCACATGCACACTGCATAGGCATAACATCCATGATATAATGATATTGAAATGAGAATTGACTGATTTCATATGTGAGATTCAATATGATTGTTCAATGATATGAAATGGGATATGTGAAATGATTACAATGGGTTGACTTAATTTGATTGCTATTGAAATAATGCTTATAATGGGATTACTGTGTATTATGTGGCATAACTGATTAAATGTATGTGCTTAATTATGATTGTTAATGGGATAATGCGAATTATGTGATCTGTGTATGTTATGCATATGAGTGAGCCATCGATGATGGTCACTCACTAAGTTCGTAAAACTCACCCAAAATTTGCAACTATTTTTCAGGATTAGAAGAATACCCCGTTAGCCCAACGGGAGTATGTCTACAGCATTCAAGTGAGGAATAGAGGTCGGGATCAGTTCGCGTCTGCATTTCATGTCTTTCATTTTTATATTGAACTGTATATTCCGCAACTGTTGTATAAATGTGTATGTAATTGATAAAGGGCCCAAAGTGGCATATGGGACATTGTATTTATAAATGGCTTTGTATGATTGGAAAGGCTTATGCCCTATTTGTTTTTGACAAAAACAATGTATACCGATTTCTGACCGACCGACTGATGCAGCGAACCACCCTCGCGGGGCACGGACTCGGATATCACCGTCGATGTCGGGTTCGGGTCACGCGGGAGTGGTGTGCTACACTCTCAGTAACATTTTCTACCTCTTATGCTTGAGTCTCCGTTATGGATATGACTCCAATATTCACTTTTGACTCATTAATTACTCATTTCTGATTTGTTCCTTCATTACTCATTCTTAGACTGAATCATCTGGTTTACTGAACCTGTCTCAGTGAAATTCTTCTTTGGAAGAAGACTTCTTGATGCTATCATCGACATGGTTCATATAATCCTTATCAATCAACTGTCTTTATCATCGCTTATTGATCATTCTTAATAACTTAAGAATATCAATTTCTATCATTTCGTACATGCCATAATCTGTTATTCATCAAAACTCAATGATGTAGTAGACACAATTGCATATGCTTAGGTGTGTATCATCAAGGTCATCCCATTCTATCCAGAGCTTTAATTTCTAACAAATCACCAATTTATATCTGAAACTAGTAATACTTTGGTCTAAATGGGTCCTAAACAATATTTTTCTCTTAAGCCTTGCCCACGATCGGGGTATCCCTGCCACGGTTGTGATACAAACCTATTTTTGTCAAGACACCATTGTGTCCTGCACCTTCTTCCTCGTATTATCGCTCCTACTAACATTATTTTTTTTACTCCAATTCTCCATAATTTACCTCCTTTATTGTTTCATCATGTTATAATGATTCAACTATCGTATTGAGTACATTCACTCTTCCCATTCGATTCGTCATCTTTTTCTTAATCTCATGCGTAGATAAAATCCTCTCTTATATACATGTCTAACTTTCTCCTTATTGCACATCATTCATCTCTTGTAACGTTAATTATGCTATTTCATTCCCCTTTTTATTCTTTCCTCATTTCTATCTTATCTTCCTATTGTCATTTATTTCATCTTCCACATGTACTTCCTCAATCAACTCAAGATTATAAATGTATAAAATCATCATGCAATGCTAATCTCAATTCCACTAATATATTCTTATGGGGGATTATAACTCTTGTCACATTAATCAAGCAACCACTTCGATTCCAAAATTATCTCCTCAGGATCATAAAAATTTCTGTTTTCATTACATTCTACTTGTACACTTTAATATTATCATTTCCACTTATATCCTTATTTTCCTTAAACAATCCATGACAGTGTATTCACATCTGTATCACATCCAAGGACATCTCACCACGGTACAATATTGATGTCATATTCAATAATACATCCACCAATACACATACATTGATTCATTATCTGTCACATTTACCCATATACTATTTCTCATTTCTAAATATCCACAAACTTTCGTTTTCTCACATTTTGAAGGAGCATCGCTCTTCTCACTAATTCTATTAACTCAAACTCTTAACACATGCTCATGCGTGTGACTCATATGAATGAAACTCAGACTGAGGATCAGTTGCTACTGTCTACTATGACATGACAAAAATGCATGTATCTTGACACATATTTCAGAAAACGCACATATAAGATAGTAATTCTGGGCTCTGATACCATATATGTAGTACCGCACTCCTGCAAGACACGTGTCAAACATCTATGGGTGATATCCGAGTCTGTGCCCTGCGAGGGTGGTATGCTAGAGCACTTAATTAGTCAAAACTCAGTACAAAATTTTTTTTGAAACCACAATCACAAACATAATATGACGAAATCAATCATCAAATAGGGCCACTTTATTCCATAAACATTTTTCAAATCAATAGTAGTTTGTTTATCACTGGCGCTCATTCCAGAAACAAAACACCCATAATCATTATGTCAATACAACATGATTATATTCGTATACACATTGTATAATAATTTCAAATAACATTTCTTGATACAAAATTTGCGGAAATTACAATTCAGTACAAAAATAAAGAAATACAACGCAGACATGAACTGATCCCGACCTCTACCTCTGACTTGTATGCAGTAGGTATACTCCCACTTGCCTAACGGGGTATTCTTCTGATCCTGAAAAATATTGGCAAATTTTGGATAAGTTTCGCAAACTCAGTAAGTGACCATCCTCGATGGCTCACCCAAATCACATAACACATAATCCCATTCACAAGGTCTCACACTTAACATTCAATAGATATAATCATTCATATTATGCATATGCAGTGCACATGAAACCCACTTTCCATTTGCTACTTTGTTGTGACCTAGTGCCTAAATTGTCCCATATAAGGCTCATTGATAACTGTCCCTTATCCGCTTAGGGGATACAGGGCTTATTAAATGTTGAGCTTGAGGCTCTGATTCACTTTTGAGCTCGAAGCTCATTTTCACTCATTGAGCTTTAAGCTCTGATCGGCGGCTACTCTAGTCACAACAGCCATTATGTTTCATGCATTCATGAATGAAATGCATCAGTCACATTTGCATGATCCACATTCACCCACTTTCATATATCCTCGGACAGTAGTCCGACATTCAATATTAAAGTTGAGTATCACTTTTCATTTACGTGAAAATGCACATTCAAAATGCATTTGTCATCGAACAGGGTCCGGCATTTAACAATCATATTATGCACACTTATTTTGTCTGATTCACATACAAGTAGTACTTCAATAGTCAATCAAAACAAAATTCAAAACAAAATAAAAAATGAAATGAGACCATCTAGGTCTACTCACAGTACGCTCCAGATTAGCATTTGCTTACGAATTCTGGGAACGCCTGAATGCGGACATTTAGTCTGCATAACCCATTTATACAAGATATACACACATCATAATTTGTACAATCATAAGTGTTTAATAATGCACATGAATGAAATGAAATATATACAATGCATGTTCATAACAATCCCGGGTATTTTTCCATCAATTCCATCATATAATCATTCTCATATCAAAACTCATCTAAGTATAATTTATACTTAGGTTTATGCCTCACTAAAACCATTAATTTTCACAATTCATTACTCATTGAATCATTTCAGATTTTTCCAAGTCACACTTTTGGGTCTACTATTCACATTCAATCAAAAAGTGAAACTGATGTAATTTGGTCATACTCTCTTCTAGAAAAGTGTTCCTCTATGTCTTATTTTTCCATTGATACCAAAATCACTCAATTTGGTAAATTAATTTGGAAGATATACCTCAAACATTATCGGGTTTCTCACATTAAAAAACAATGTACTATACACAAATTTCATCTAGAAATTCAACTTCTTAGAGATTGAATCACAATTCGACTTTTTCATATGATTTGTAGCCCTATATCTCTAGTTTACTCCAAATTAAAAATAATCTCATTTGGAATCCTATAGATCTAGATATAATCAAAATACCGAAGTATGTTCAGTAAATTAATTCTATCAATTATCATACTTCAGCACAGTTATATTTTCATCTTAAATTCACCAACCAAATCAATTCAGAAAGCTATGATTTTTGGTGAAGATATAATTCAATATCTTATGAATTTATTGGTCTAAGAATTAAGTCATTTGGACATCGGGTGAAGAAGTTATAGTCGAAAGAAGCAAGATGGTTCAACTTGTACCAAAAACTCTCGGGTGCGGATACTATTGAAGAACACTATAGCATGATGTGACAAATAAAATTGGAGTTTGTCCAAACCTTCACACTCACGGGTGTGAGAGTGAAAATCACGCCTGTGCAGGAGTCACACCCGTGAGAATAATTCATGGGTGTGAGAAAAGTCATGGACGTGAGAGGTATATGAGTGTGCCAAAGTCATGGGTGTGACAGATAAAAACAAAATGTTGAAGAATAAACACTGTCAGACCCGACCCAAAATTTTCACTCTAATGCTCCGAATTGATTTCAGATTGTTATGAATTTTTGTGGAGAGGTATATCAATGTCTTACGAGTCCAATGGTTTAAGAACCAAGTCATTTGGAGCTCGGACGAAGAAGATATAGCCAAAAACCCATCGGATGTTCATCAGCCAATAACTCTTTAGAGTTGCCATTATGCAATTGCACAATGGCGACTTTCACCTTTAAAAAAACAAAGCATGATAGCGACTTTCACCCTTATACACCCAGAGTCACTATCATGCATTTGCATGATAGCGATTTTTGCCTTTAACCCAGCACGACGGTGCAACTCCATTTCTTCTTCTTCACCGACATCTGAACTTCTAAACTCCATAACTTTTGATCCAGAATTTCAAAATTTACAAACTTTATATCAATGGAAAGCTAAGAGAAAGTTCTACAACTTTCAAGAAGACCATTTTGTCAAAATCTTCATAGATCGGTACAGCAAGTTCATGGAAGTTTCAGATCAAAATTACAACTCTCTACTGTTCATTCTTAAAAATAAAATTTTCCAGCCTTCCACTTCCCAAAATCCAACACTTCAATTTTTATTCTAGTCATTTCCACTCCATTTCAATCAACTCATTCACCATACATTAATACTACTCCAAAATATACAAGCTTAGTCGAAAATCATCAAAAGCCAAGAATTCATAATCAACCTATTCATGCTCTGTTACTTTACTGCATTTTCAACTTTCATTCTCAATCACTATTCTTCCTCTCAACTTCCATTTATACACTCATTCCCATCTCAAACCATCATTCTACAATTGTTCTTCAACTCAAAACCTATTTCCTTGATCATGTCTAAGTTTTCATCTACTCACGTACACACATACATAAATATATATATACACAGTGAAGAAACAGAGGACAACATCTTTATATACTTTCATTTCTTACACTCATCTCAAACACCATTTCCTTGTTATTCTAACTCTAAAAACAATTTCCACAACATCAGATCAATTTGAAGGAGGTTACAACGAAAGAGAAGGAAGCTTAGACTAAACACTTAACTTTCTAGCTCTCAGATAACTTCACTCTCACAACACTACTTACTTTTAACAAAGTTTCTTAAGCCACTTATTAAGTGACACTTGTCACTTCCCTAAGGCTTAACTCTAACTAAGTTTCTTCTTGACTAATTCCTTTAGTCTCATCTTTACAGTCTAACTATCTCCAATCATCATCAATTCCTATTCTTTTTTTTTCATAAATTTCCATAATTCTTTATAATTTTCGAAAATAAATCCTAAAATCACCAAAATTCAAAAATATTACAATTTCACTAACCCATAAAAATTACAATGTAAAAACATTCATAATTCTAAAAAATACACAAATCAATCCAATTATACCCGGAATTATTCACGGATGCATGTACAATTTATTTTCATGTGCAACAATTTCACTATTCATGTGTATGTGTATGACATATTATGTACGAGCATGAAATGTATTTCCCACTTTCTCAGCAATTTCTCTCATTTATTGTTTTTATCTTAACACGGGTAATGGGATGCAAAACACTATGTGGTAAATTATGTTTAATTTTTTATTTTTCTAGTAATTAGATGTTATTTCCTAGCTTAATTTCATTTCAATTTAGTATTTTGCATGAATTAGGTTTTAATATTGTTTAGTATAAGTTTAATTTTTAAATTATATAATTGAATTTCCAATTTTAGGATTTACTTTAGTAATTTCATATTTAGATTAATTTTATTGGTTAGTTGCATTTTTATTTTGTTATTAGTTTTTTCATTAGTTTAACTTTCTAATTATTTGTTAATTAAATTAAATTATTTTAATTTAATTTTTAATTTAATGTTTTCACAATTTCATAACATAGTGAGCAGATGAATTAAATATAGGGAAAGCGGTTTGTTCATATTACTATTTGTTATTATCACAATTTAATTTTGTTTCAGGTATAATGACAACAAGGAAAGAAGTTATGCAATATTGGAGAGCAAAGGCGGTGCTGAGGAAGAGATATAGAGGAGAAGAGCCCTTTAGAGACCCGAGTGGAGCTAGCTCATCACTAACATGATTGAATGAACCATATCCACTAAAGTGACATAAGATGCTACTCTTTAATGTCGAGGCCCAAAAGGAGCGCTTTCAACAACTCAGGGGTACGAGATTTGGGAATGGTAGATGCATTGATTAAGAAGCATAGGAGCAAATTGACTTAACCTATTAGGTTTGGGATATGATCAACATTGAAGCATGGTCTCAATCTTTCAAGATCTTGGAGACCACATATTAGGAACTTACACTTAAGGCACTTTCCACTTTTGTCGTAGAAAAAGCTCACTACAAGTGGGATCTACCGAGTACGATCCAATTTAGGATGCTCGAAAAGATGACCAAGATGAGCTACATTGACTTCTCCGAGATGATGGGCTTATACAATCGAGATTTTATGGAAACACCAGATTACAAGACCCTTCGGATGGATTTCTTGTATAGGATGTACGCTCGACACTTCTAGCAGAACATCAATAAAGAGTCAAAGTACGACCTGAGCAAGCCCAAGGTGTCCACTTTATGACATCTTACGCTTAAATACATCCACAACCTCCTAAATCATACAATCAGTGGGCGAGGAGATAGTTTCTTTTTTTCATTTGTTTTATTGTTTTGGATTAACATTTATTGTTACAAATTTTAGTATTATTTTAATTTTAGTATTATTTTCTTTTATCTTTTATATCTCCTTTTGTTTCTTTTTTACAAGGATGATTGTACATAATATCAGATAGACTCAAATTCAGAATGTGTAAATTTTATTATTTAGGGAAGTACTAAAATATAACTTTCTCACATTTGGTGTTTAATTTGTTATTTCATTTTTTCAAGCTATTATTGTGTACATTGGGGACTATGTACAATTTTAAGTATAGGAAAGGGGTTAATGAAAAATTCAGAAAAATTCAAAATTTTTAATCTTATTATAACCTTTATTATTCATTTTTATTAACTGAATCTTGATTTAGTTAAAATATGTCCGAAACATTTTAAGTCATTATTGATTATTGAATTCAATTAGTATGCTAAAGGATGAAAAGTTGAATAGACTTGCTTTTATAATCCATATTTTTAGTAATCATTAAGATAGTTAATTTGAATGAAAATTGCATATTATTTTCAAACATAAAGCCTATCCGTGAGCTTTTAAGTCTAAAAGCAAGTACATCATTATTATATGTTCTTTTATTCTTTAGTATGTGTTTTCATACATAGTTGGATGATTCTAGAATTTACTTTGTTATTAAAAATAACATAGTCTTGTTAAGAAATTTGTCACCTTTATGGTCCATTTTATACATCCATTTTTGATTCAATACCAACAAAAAAAATTATGATAATCATATATAACAACTATCTCCAAGGAAAAAGCACTGCACAGGGAAAAGTTATAACAATAAATGTCAATTACAGAGCAACAAAAGATAAACAACATTAATATACTAAGAGTCCACATAAGTAAGGGTCTCCAAAACCCATAATTAATAACATTAATATTCACCAAAATACAAACTCTATACTTCTATATCCATTAAAGATTATAATGCCAAAAAACCCACAAAATAAATAAATAATTAATATATAACTCACTCCATCTCTAGGATAATAGATAAAGCATCTTCCAAGATTTCTTTCTATCCACGAAATCTGCATAATACTCGTTAACCCACAAAAACAAAAATTCTCTTAATCCAATGTAATCGTCCAACTTGTGTCAATTTTTTGACTCATTATACTACAAACATAAGTGTAGCAAATAAGTAATATGGATAAATGGATTCCATAACTTATTTTAGATCATTCCTTAACTAGTTGAAAATTAGTGCTTTCTTATATTAAATTAAATCTACAATTTTTCTTTGTAAGAGGATTTGTCTCCTAGAGTTGTAGAATTATTGTGGGCTCTTGCCCTCTATTTGCTTAACTTACTTAGGCCACAAATTTCCTAAAATCCCACCCTACAACCCTCATCACTCGTTCATTTCAATCATCATTAGATGTTTATGCTAAGCTTATTGAGAAGTAAGCTCATTGAAGTCACAATAGAATACACATATTTAGGTTTTATACGAATCTTTAGTGATGAGTCGATTAATGGTGGGTTTTTTGTTAATGAATTTATTGCCTTAATAACCCTGTGTTATTCAAAAGTTGCTAAAAAAATCCTGACATATAAAAATTAGCAAAAGAAACCCTAAGTTGAAATTTTATTAATTCACAGCCCCTTAACAACACACGGCTAAGGAGTTTTTTTATAGCAAAATTGAAAACATAAAGTTAATGGAATAACATTTTATATCTCAGGGTTTAATTAGCTACTTTCGTATAACACAGGAGTCGCTAAAGCAAATTTGTCTTCTGTTAATAGATGGATGAGACTTATCTATATAAGTTTTAAGTAAGGCATTTATTACACTATTGTAAGACTCAGGTCATGACATAAGAGGAAGAAAAAGATAGTTCTATTACCTTAAGACAGCCCCTCTAAAAGTACGACCAACCGATAACTCCTGTATAAATTATAAAGTTGTTATCATCAAGTGTGAATAATCTTCATACAAGACGAAAAAAATTTAATGCTTAGAACATAAATATCATTAACGAAGCCAACAACAGTAAAACTAAAAAAATTTATAATGAAGAATGAAACCAAAATATAAGAGTGGTTTGTTTTCCATACGATGGCAATTTCTAATGGCTTCTTCTAAATGACGGTTATGGCTCTAAACAACAATAAGTTCCAATTGAGAGTTTGTTTTTCAAATGTTGACAATGGGTCTAATGTTTGAAAGGTGAAAGGTGAAATTTAAGGTTAAAAGGTATGGTTATTTTGGAATAAATTTGGTGGGCCATGGGTTATGGGTTATAGGTCATGGGTCAACCACATGGGTGTCTACAAGTCTATAAATTTTCTACATGGATGTCTAAATATTAAATATAAATTAGTTCCATTAGCCACATCAACAATAAATACAAATAATCAACATTTTAAACTATGTTTTAAACTATGTTTTGAAAGATTCGTAACTTAATTGAAAATTTTGAAGGTTTGGCACTAAAGTGAAAAAAATCCTTGAAGGTTTGGAACTGATGAATCTATTATCCTGATATTTTTCATAATGTTAAGATCTTTTTTTCAACATTATTAAATTTTTATGCAAATATTAAGGTTAAAAATGTGTTTTTTTTCCTCTTTTATTAACTTTCATAGTAGTTACAAAGGTATAATTTTATAACTTTTTCTATGTTGAATGATTGCTTAAATAACTTATTTATAAAAATTTGGAGGCTTGATAAGAAAGAATGTAAGAAATTAGCAAAGGCTACTAAGTATACTAAATTAGTTGGTGGTTAACATTTTCAATCAATAAGGCACTACTTTAGTATATGTTAATATATGAAATCACTAAGTCCACTATTAAGTAAAGAAAACAAGTCAAAAATAAAGCTTGGACACATCACCCCATTCTTTAATGTTCTTTGTTATGTCTTATCACTTCTTCCTTGCTTCAAGTTACTAAAATTTCCACATCACTCATGATCTTCATCCAAAGATGATGGTTACTGGTTAGTCAAGTTTTGAGCCAATTCACGTATAGTTCAACTAATGCACGCTCATGGTCTAGTCCATCAGTGTATGATCCACTTCTTAAGTATATTTTAGTGCTTGTTCTATATACAAACATTTACAATCAATCCATATCACCATAGCTAAGACAATTAATATTCTAACAATTCATTATAACTAACTAAAGCTTGAATTCGCTTGATCCCACCTAGTGTAGTTGCCTTAGTTCATTCATAATACATTCTTCATATTATAATTTTGCTAGTCCTTAGCCAAGGTCGGTAAAATATTCTTATACATGTTATGGGGCTAATAGCCACTTCTCACCAATTTAATTAATGCCCTCGTGGAATAACTTAAAGATAGATATCGACTTAACTTTTATAAGTTCATAAGATAGTATCTTTCTCTCAAGTAACTTCTAAGATCTGATTGTTCTATGATTTTTGTGTTGCTATGTTTTTTTATTATAAAAAATCTCTCAACTTATTGGTCGAACTATTTCGTTAGAATTGATAAAGCTATCTTCACATAGCTTCTGTTGGGATATGTTGCATTGCATCCTTATGGTAAGGTTTAAGAAATCTAACATGAAAAAGTTGGGATGGATTTTAATATTTTAGGAAATTCGAGTGCGTACACTGTATTCTCAACTTTACCATGTACTTTAAATGACCTTAATTTGATACTTTTTCACAAACCTCTGATGCACTTGCTTACCATTAATCTTCTTCCATACTTATAAAGTAAGTTGCAACAGGACTCTAACCCAATATCAAAGTCAAGAGGCCTCTATCTCTAGTTTTCATCTGCTTAAAAGCCTTTTTGGGACTATCTCTCACCTTATCCAATAATTATAATTTTATCCATAAGAAGACAAACATTTTCCACCTGACCTTCATTAAGCAATTTCGAGGGGTTGAGAGCATATTGTCCTAGAATAATCTCAAAGGAAATTTCTTTGTAGCAAAAAACCTATGCAAGTTATAACATAATTGAGTAGTATCAAGTAAATAAAACCAATTTTATTGACTTGTACTTAATTATATAATGTCATAAGTACTCATTTAATAAGTTATTGATCATCTCCATCATCCATATATGGTGATTTGTAGTGGAAAACTTGTGATCGCACCCATCATGTTGAAAAGAGATGTCTAAAATTGGGTAGTAAATTAGACATCTCAATCATTTAACTATATATGTTGAAACTTTGAAGTGATTTACAAAAATTTTGTAAAATAATTATGTTGCTGCAATTAAGAGGTATAAAAAATGGTATAGGCACAAAGACTACTTGATAAGAAAAATCGATGGACCATTACCATAACTGAAGCCATATTGTTAGATTTTGAAAATTTTCTAATTAAAGTCTACTGTGACCAACATCTACTTTCATTTAAGAATATGCAAGGGTTTCAAGAATCCTACTTCTTTCCTCCTCTCAGTTTTATACAATTAAAAAACAAGGTAAGTTTTGACATATATCTTTCTTTTTAAAATAATAGTCACCTTTTTTGGCCTTCCAAACTTATATTCTGACATAAATTCATATTTAGTAAAATATTCTTACTAATAAGCTTGCTTTATGGACAACTTCTTTTGAGTTCTTAAAAAAGTGGCAGTAACATTATTTGTACGAACCATGAACCTAATTGCCAGTAGTTATACTTATTAAGCATCAACAAAATACAATATTGTCAATATCTCTTACTCACATATAGAGTATTGCTACTTGACATTATTTTTTTTAATCTTGAATACTATAGGATGGCCTTATTATACTAAAATACTACTAATAAATATATCATAAGTATCAATATGTACCTCAAATGGGATACCATAGTCTAAAAATCTTAATAAAATTTTGGTTAAAATGAAAACCTTCAATTTCTTAAAAGCTTCTTAGCATAATTATGACCAACACCACGCTTGATTCTTCTTTAATAAATCAATCAAAGGTCGAAGAACTAATAAAGCTATGAAGTTTAAGCACCATTATATGAACTTACCAATCTATAATAGCTTCAACCTTTTTTAGATCTATCTACAATTGTCCCTTACCAAGTTCCATGAAAATTTGATCTCGAGTTAGGCTATCTCTTTTTTCCATTATGAAAAGATGATATTGTTATAACTATTCAAACACTTGTCTTAAGTGTTACGTATGTTTTACCATGTATTATGTATACCATAAGAAAGTTATCTAAAAAGTCACATAATATTTCATTTACTGAGTTAAAAAAGTAAGGGGAGCATTTTCCAAATTAAATGGCATATCAAAAAACTCATGGTAAAAATCAAGTCCAAGTGTTGTTTTCTACTTATGTTTCTTAATTACACTTCTCAATACCCAATCTCAAGTCTACCTTTGTAAACTATATAACCCTTTGATAACATAACCACCAAGTCTTGAACTAAGAGTATATGATATTTTTTTATTGTTAATCTATATACGATTAGATAGCATCACGTATCACAATGCTTGTATTGATTCTTTTGAAAAAGAAGAGGGGCATAATTATGAATTTTAAATGGTTGGATGAACCACACCTATAATTCACCAAGTTGTTTTCTCAACTTTACAAACTTTAATGGAGACATTTGATAAGGGCATAGATATAAGAAATCACACCTAGAATGAGTCAAATCTTATGATTGATTTCTTGACAAGGGGGAGAAGAGTTTTTGGTACTTTTTAGGTATCACATTATTGAATTCTCTCAATACTTAGTTTTGGACTATCTCTCACATGGCTAAAAGTAAGTTTCTATTTCTTTCTTAAGACCTTTTAGATGCTTATAGCTGAAACATGTGTCACTTTTGTTGTTTTATATGTCGTTCCTCCTTCAAACTTACAACAATTAATAAAAACAAGAATTATGATCATACATTATTATCATGCTTTTAATAGAAAATACCTCATTTGTAACACCCAAATATTCCCTGGGAGGATACATGGATGCCACCCAAGACAGAACAAACAATCACACTGATATTTATGTTAATTAGTAACTCAAACCCACACACATTATTACATATCGTAAATCTCATAATAGAAATCCAAAGAATAGTTACAGGCCCAAATAAATTATATAAAATACATATTCGAGCGACAAAAACTCAAACTC
>JANZLH020000138.1:1660591-1681789 GCA_026770325.2 Erythroxylum fimbriatum
AATTTATTATTTCTCAAGTATTAATTATAACAAAAAATTAGAGAAAAAAAAAGATCTTTTTTATGGTAAATTGACTATTCCCTCGTCAAATTAAACAATAACAACAACACTAATACTTAATAGAAAGGGTCTTACTAAGATGCGAAATTTAAAAAGTCTGATAATATGTAATCTTAGAGATAAACTGTTTCAGTAGACCATATGCTATTCTCCTCACCAAATTATAGGCGGGATTTATGAAAGTCATCAAGCATATCATCTTTATGAAAGGACAAAGGACTATTAATTAAATTGAATTCTTCCTGCCTTAACTACATAAAATTAAGAAACAATATCATAAAAATTGTTTGAATTAACAGTTAAGTTGTATTAAACTCTTTGATTGACTTCTTCAGTCACCTAATTGGAGAATTATATATATGAAAACATACCATGTTTATAAGAAGACAAAAGCCATCATTATTAAAGTCCTTTCTCCTTAATTCCTTTAACTACTAACAACAAACCGATTACTATGAATCCTAAAATGAAAGAAAAGAAGAAGAAGAAGGAAAAAAAACCGACCACATTATCATATGACTGAATCTGGCCCGTTAATCAAGCAAGCGTGTTAGCAGTCACCCAACCCCATGTGCCCTAGCCCCCATGAATTTAGCACAAGATACTATGCCCATGTGTAATGATCTCATTTGCTTCTTGCTTTCTCCCGCATACAAAATTCCTTCATTTCTTGTTGCTCCAAAAGCAGCTATTATTTTCTATTCCTACATACATTGCTTTTGTCTTCACTCACCAACTCATGCATGTTTGTTTGCTCTCTTATATTATATATAACCAGCCAACGTCAAGGACCTTGTCTAGCTTTCCTAGCACTTTGAGTTCTTTGAGAGAATTTGAGAGCTAAGAAAGTGATTCAAAGAGAGGAAAAAAGATGATCAAGTTGAAGTCAAAGAAGTTTTGTAGGGGCAGCTTCAAGTTTGGAGGCAGTAAAGGAAGTGATAAAGGGTCATGCAATGGAGGCAACAATAATGTTGGCAGTGAGATCAAATGGGAGCTTCGGCCTGGTGGCATGCTTGTCCAGAAGCGAGAGAGTGGAGATAGTAGTGGTGGACATCAGCTGATCACTGTCAAGGTCTCAACTCTCTCTCAGTGGCATGATATCTCCATTGAAGCAACTTCCACGTTTGGTAAGCCTCCTTGAGCCCCTGCCTGTCTAATTAAACCCCTCTTTGATAGTTGCAATTTCTGGCAAGAGAAACCAAGAAAGGAAAAAGCCTTAAGCCTTAACTTCAAGTTTCAGTAGTGACTTCAACATCGCTAGCGCTGAAGTAGAAGCAGCTCTGAGCATCTCTTGGCCAAGAACTACGAAAAAACGTTACCTTTTCCCCTCTAATTGATCCAAACTATATATTAAATATGTTCATGATAGTCATGTATGGCTTCTTCTCGTGAGGATTGATTAAAGTTCAATTCTTGATGTTTGCAGGTGAATTAAAGATGGTCTTGGCACTGGTAACCAGCTTGGAGCCAAGAGAGCAGAGGCTATTGTTCAAAGGAAAAGAGAGAGAAGACACTGAATACTTGCACATGGTTGGAGTTAGAGACAAGGACAAGGTATTCTTGTTAGAAGATCCAGCTATCAAGGAGAGGAAACTACATACTCTGGCAAGAGGCCAACCTATTCGCACCATTAGTGTATAACACTTATTAATCAAACATGTTTCTATATTAATTAAATGCTTCTATTTTGGACCAAGTTCTACTAACCAACAGAAGAATCGCCAAAATATGGTAAAAGGTCCCTCTCACTTGATTAGATTAGCGACTTCAGGTGAATTATTTATGCCATGGCTTCACAAATTTAATGTGTTCAAGCTGATGTTAGTCCCTGTCATCTTCTTACTAGTTTAATATATACGTGTGTACTGTAAAGCTCTATGAATCAATGGTTCTCTCTTTCCTCTTACACTTTTCTTTGAGTCCATGCGTGCACACCGACACTATTTTCAATGTTCAGTGTTTAGTTAAAGTATACATGTGAGTTCACGTATTGGAGCTGGCATTTCTGTTTGATGTCTGCTTTAGAATGCTTAAGCTTGAAGTAGGAGATGTGCCAGAGGACTAGACAAAATTTCAATTAATAAAACCAAGCGTGCAAGTGGTTAATACTTTAAACTTGATGAGAGCTTAAACTCTTTCTCTATAATCATGTTCTCCAACGCCGCGTGCTGCTTGCCAAGAAACAACAGTACATGGTCCCGGTTCCAGGCATGAACATCCTTTTTGTTCCCAAGTGGGATTTTGTATCATTTGTATTGAATTTTAAGGAATCACTCAAATGATATCATGCAAGGTTGTGCTAATAAATTCTGGCTTTCTGAAGTCATCGACATGTTTGTTTTTCAATCAGTCATTATTCTATTTTAATTAGTGCATCTAATTGTGATGCATCAGATTTTCTTTTTTTGCTTCCTTTTCTTTTCTCGTTTGTTCTTCTGATATTTTAAGATCTAAGAAAGAGTTGTCTTTTAATGCTTTAATGTTTATGACATTTGAGCTTGGTGTTGATTATTCATCTGCATAAAACTGCAAGAAACAAGTTGCTTGAAATATTAGAAGCCCTCAGTGGACGCGTAGACTTGGCTGCTTATGGTCACACTCTCAAAATGAGCTCTTAACATTATTTTCTTGACGCAGAGCCTCGTGTTCTATCCAGGTTGGAAAAGTAGCGTAGGCCGAAAGTGTCAAGTTTATGCTTGTGTGTTACACCACAACTGCAGATCAAAGAATCTTTGGGAACGGAAATGTTTTCAACTTCAATCATATCAAATATCAGGAAACTTCATTTATTGGTTGCAAACGACATGAAATGTATAAACTATCAAAAGAAGGCACACAGATAAGACACCAAATTAAGAGACCAAACGTTTAACACTCCAACTATGTTATTAGAAACTCAGCTTCCACACCCTGATTTCTCATTTTGCCTCGATCACTATAACCTTCTTTTCTGGTTTCTTGACCTGCTGTTTAGGAAGAGTGACAATAAGCAGTCCATTTTCCATGGAGGCCTTCACTTCATCAGCCTTGGCATTTTCCGGTAGCCTGAACCTCCTAAGGAACTTGCCACGCCAACGTTCAACACGGTGCCACTTGTCATTTTTATCATCCTTCTCATCAACGTTCCTTTCTCCGCTTATTTGGAGAATTCTCCCATCATCAACTTCAACCTTCACTTCCTCTTTCTTTAGGCCTGGCAGATCAGATATAAATACATGTTCCTCTGGGGTCTCCTTCCAGTCAGTTGGGGTGTTAAGAACTGGACACTTGTTCATCATTGACAAGAAAGGATCAAAACTCTCGTCACCAAACACCTGGGAAATGAGTGACATTTTTAGCTAACTAAGAAAGATTTAAGCTTTTTGAAGGATTGAGCTAAGAGTTTGGCAAGCTAGAGTAACGAGCAAGTGATCAAAGGATATGCAGACTCGTTGGTGATGCATGTGCATTTAAAGCAAGAAAGGGATTGCCTTGAACGTTCTTGGATCTTCTTCTTATAACTGTTTCTTTTTCTTTCATTTAAGATAAGAATAAATGTCATCTTCTACGACATTCTTTACTTAAAAACTCCAATAATAGTATCTTTGCCCTTTCTAGCAACTTCTGCGGAGATCTAGGAGGGACGAGAGAATTTTCAGTGTAGGAGGATATCTTCAGGCCTAGCCCAATGGTATGTTTGTTTGTGGCCTAAGAGCCTTTCACCAACACCATCTCTTGTCAAATCGGCCCAATCCCTGCCCAGCCTGAACTGTAGTAACACAATTATGTCTGATGAAACATCACGTCAGCAATTTTTTTTTTTTTGGTGAAAAGGGAAAAAGACAAGCAAAAGGCGACTAAGGCCGAATAATGGCCACGGAGGAGGCGTCTTGAGCCAAAAATCTTCGAGCGACTGGAGGGGGATCCTCCCAAATAGTCCAACTGTGCCGGTGATGAGCCCCATACTTGGCTAAGTAATCAGCACATCGATTGCTCTCACGAAGGGTATGAACGATGGAGCATCTCCATGAATGACTGAGCATACGTCTGATATCCTCAATAATATGCAGATAAGGGTGAGACCGTGAGCACCAATCGTTAATCAAGGCAATGGCTTCCCTTAAGTCCAATTCTACTAACAAACATCGATAACCGCTCTACCATCCCAATTCCATCCCATGCTGGATCACCTGCAGTTCAGCAAGCATACTCGTAGCATGTCCGATGTAACCTGAGAAGCCCACCAACCAAGCCCCCGTCTCATCCCTCACTAGGCCACCGAAGCCCCCGTCTCATCCCTCACATCAGCAATTAAGATGCTTTTCATTAGCTCCCTTTAAAGAAGGAAAAGGGAACTAATCTCACGTCTTGATTTAGAAAGCAAATGGACACAAGTTGGTCGCGTATTGATCCTTGCCCAAAAAAAATTAATAAAATTAAACGACTGTATCAAAATAAAATACATTTGCTTTTTTTTCTACGAGGTATTTTAAAAGGGTTCTAATTATAGGAAAACACATTTAATCTATCCACACTCAGATTAATCACCGCTCGAGCTAGGGAGGTCTCTTGTGGGAAGCAAAGCTCTAGCTCCAAGTTTTAAACGGTTGCACACATGAGGACGGTTCGAACCTATAACCTCACTTAAACCAAAAGAGTCCCTTACCACCTCACCTACGTCTTAGGATTAAATACATTTGCCTTTTACCGCATCTTGAAATTGCAACTTGGTATTATTGTTCTAGTCCAATGAATTTAGTCTTCTCTATGCTACAGATAGTTGGGGCTCAGAATCATATTTTCTTCTACCATCCTGTCTTTGCAGAAGATTAAAGATGGGAGAAAGCATAAACTTTATTAGTGTTGACAAATTTCTAGCAGTTTTGTGATAATAGATCATCTTCCTGGTTTCTTTTTGTTATAATTCCATTAGATACAATCCATATCATCCTAGTTTAGATAAGCATCATATATCATCTTATCATTTTCATTTAATTTAGATAACGCATAATTTGATTATTTAAATTAGATTGAATTAAACACAAGTTGATTATTATTATTTTAAACTATATATAAATACAATGTATTTAAGAAATCAATACAATTCACTTTACTCCTAAATTTTTTAGCTTTATTCTATATTCACAACATTAAGCCTATAAAAGCCAATTTTAATTTTTTATTACTATTTCTGCTATCCATAAACCCAGCTCTACTAAATACCTCATTGCGAATTATCAACGTCACCAATTTTATTACAACAACCCTTGACAACACCAATTATCTCATTTGGCGAAATCAAGTCAAAGGAATTTTACTTGTGACTTAATTGGATACATTGACGGATCTATCACTTCATCATCCAAACACCATGCATCAACCGATGACACCCCATCCCCCTTAACAGAATATCTGGAATGGTAAAAACAAGACAAGTTAGTCTACAATTGTCTTATAGCAACACTCATCTCCACCGTTGCGTCTCTTGCCCTTGGCTATAACACTGCTTGAAGTCTTTGGATATCCCTCAAAACTCATTTTCTTCAACAAACCAGAGCTCAGTGATATCTTCTTCTTCGTCATCTACACAAACACCCAAAAGGGCGACTCCACCATCGTTAATTATCTCACGAGCATTACGACTACTGTTGAAGAATTGGTAGCCATAGGAGACCTAGTCTTGTCGGCAAATTTGGTCTTCTTCACTATCAATGGACTTCCCATATAGTATGAAACCTTCGTCACCATATGGAGAATCATGAAAACCCTCATTCTCTGAGCTATAACCAAAGTTGTTGCTTCATGAACAAAGATTGTTGTCCCTCCATCAAATCCCACCGAACATGGTCTTTACCACTCAACGAGTACATCGCCCCTTCCATGGCAGCAGTAGCAGATCTAGCTCCTAACACCAACGCGAGCACCTTGGACACCAAGACCCATCTAGGTCTTCTTTTAATCCATCTTGGGTCAAGCCTTCACGTAATTTCCCAAGTCTTAGCCCATACCAAAATACACCATCTCAGCTGCCCCATTAGACCCACTATACCCAACCCAATCAATGGCTCCACTAACCCAATCCTTGCAACCCAACTCATATAAACACTTCAGTTCAATTTTCCAATTCCACTTTCCGACCCAAGTCTAATTCCCGACCTCCAAAATGTCAAAATTTTAAAACATTTATTCACATAGCCACTATTTGTCATTTTCGTTACGAGCAATCCCATAACAAATTTTCTACTTCTTCCTTTAACCCATCACAAATTGAACTTGCTTTCTCTGCATTGCGTATTAATCCTCCACCGTATCCCTCTACCTCTTTCCCCCAAGTGAAATTACCGAATTGCTTCTTGACATTGGTGCTTCTTTTCACATGACACACAACAGCAATATTATCGATTTCTCTCAACCATGTCATGGTACTGATCAAATTGTTGTCAGTAATGGTACTACTCTTCCTGTAATTTCCAAAGGCTCCTAATCTTTCCCTACAAAATTTCGACTATTACACTTAAATAATATTTTATTGTGCCTAAGCTCACTGCAAATTTACTTTCTGTTGCTCAATTTATTAAAGATAATTCTTGTTTAATTGAGTTTAATCTCTTTAGTTATATTGTGAAAGATCTTTCCACCAAGATTCCACTTCTCACAGAAAACATCTACAATAACCTCTATCCTTTTAAGGTTCTTGTCAATTTTACAAATCTCATGACCTTTGCTGCTCAACGTGCTTCTTCACACCTCTGGCATCAATGTTTTGGTCATCCATGCACTTAAACCTGTTCAAAATTATTTCCATCTACTCCATTGTCTCGTACCCATTGTAATGCATGTCTTCAAAGCACAAGTTATCTTCTTTTTTCTACATCCTCTAGATTATATACTGCACCTTTTCAACTTATTCATTGTGACATTTGGGGACCATCGCTTGTGTTATCAATTTCTGGTTCACGATATTTTTTTTATTTTTATTGATGATTTTAGTTGTTACACATGGATTTTTCCTCTTGAATAAGTCCCAAGCATTACAAAAATTTCATATTTTCAAATCCACTACTGAGGACTTATTCTAAAAAACAATCAAAATCTTTCAATGTGATGGAGCTTTTGAACTTATCAAAAGATCGTTTGCTACTTTCCTCACCACTCACGACATTATCTTTCGCATTTTCTATCTTCATACCCCACAACAAAATGGTGTTACTGAAAGAAAATTGTTGCATAACTGAAGCAAGAATCAGTTTCCTTCTCTATTTCAAAACAATTATGGTATAAAGCCTTTTATATTGTTGTTTATCATATAAATCTTTTACCATCTTGTACATTACATTTCAAATCTCCTCATGAAATGTTGTTCAATTCTTCTCCTCCCTTTAATTATCTTTGTATTTTTGGTTGTACATGTTTTCCTTTTCTTGCTTACACTAGAACTGATAAACTCACACCCAAATTCACTCCATATGTATTTCTAAGCTACGTCTCCAATTATAAAGGATATAAATTTTTTGATCCCTCCACAAATAAAATTAATATATATCAATATGTTAAATGTCTATAAACTCAATTTCCTAATCTTCAACCTAACTCCTCTTCCCCTCCTATCACTTCTCTAACTTGATTATAACTGGCACATTTAGTCCACTTGTCAAACAAACTACCATCAGCCTCATTTTTACATTTGCCTTATCTAAAAACTGGTCCATCCATCAGCTTAATGTTAACAATGTCTTTCTCCATAACAACTTACAAGAACCTATTTTTATGCAATAATCACCTGGTTTTGTTAATCCTCATTATCTTCATAATGGTCTTAAGCAAGCTCCTAAGGCTTAGTTTCACCAGTTAAGTCATAAACTTGCCGACCTTGGGTTTACTTCCTCTAAAGCTAATAACTCTCTATTTATTCACTCCACATCTACTCACACTCCTTTTCTTCTTGTTTATGTGGATAATATCTTAGTGACTGGATCTTTACAACAATTCATTCAAATCATCATTGATGCTCTTCACTCTACCTTCACCATAAAAGATCTAGGTCCTATTCACTATTTTCTAAGCATTAAAGCCACTTTTACACTCACTGGCATTCTTCTCACATAATCCAAATACACTAGTGATCTCCTTCACCGTACACACCTTAACTCTTTCAGACTTGTCTCCACACCTATTACCCCCTCTCTATCACTTTCCAAAAATCATGGCCTTCCTCTATCTAATCCTATTGAATATTGTAGTGTTGTTGAAGCACTTCAACACCTTTGTCTAACTCGACCAGATATCCAATTTGCTATTAACAAAGTTTCCCAATTCTTACATTGTCCCACTGATGTTCACTGGACAATAGTTAAATATATCATTCGGTATCTTTGCTCTACCTCATCCCATGATCTACACTTAACTAAACCTTCTACCTTAACTATCACTACTTACTCTAATGCTGATTAGGTTAGGTGTCCCAACAATCGCTAATTTACATCTGGTTATTGTTTTTCAATGGCTCTTCTTTAATCTCCTAGAATTTTAAGAAACAACCTACTATAGCCAAATCCAGTATTGAAGCAGAATACAAAAGCATTGCCTTAGTTGTCACTAAATGATAAAGTCCCAATCTAAGCTATATCTGCAAACAATTAAACAATTAAACGAACAAGTATGGTTCTGCTCTTGGTGAGAAACCAACCAATGGCTTTTTGAACTTTGTATTGATTGTCTAAAACAACAGATGAAGGAGTCTTAAATACAACCAATGAAAGATGATAAGTAATGGCCCACAACGGCTCTACCTATATGGACCGATTCCCAAGCAAGCATGATCACATAATGAAATATAACTAAATAACGAAAAGATGATTAAATAATACAGTTTTTTTAAACACATCTATCACTACTATAAGAATCTCGAATTTGGTTTAGGAATTCTCAAGGATCTTCTTGGCTCAACATTAGCTCCCCCTCTTGAAGGAACTTTGTCCTCAAGGTTCAGATCAACAGACCTTTGACGCAACTCTTGTGTCTTTTCCCAAGTTGCTTCTTCCTATGGTAAATCCTTCCATTTCACCAAGCTTTCCTCAATAAAGCTCCTTCCTTTCTTGACCCAACGAGTGTCAACAATGGCTTCGGGTTCTACCACCAATTTCCCCTCTTCAGTAAGTGGAGGCAATTCTGTGCTGGAGCAACTTGTACTTCCAATGCATTTCTTAAATAAGGACACATGGAACACAGAATGGACGTGAGCACTCTCCGAAAGCTTTAGTCAATAAGCTACCTTGCCTATTCTTTCAATAATTTTGTAGGGCCCATAAAATCGATTGACCAACTTCTGAGAAGTCCTCTTAAAAATTGTCTGTTGCAAATATGGTTGGAGTTTTAAGAAGACTAAATCTCTTACCTCAAACTCGACATCATGCCTTTTTGCATAAGCTAATTGCTTCATCCTGTTGGTTGCAGCCTGTAAATGAGATTTGAGTTGCTGTAAAACTATATCTCGATTAACCAGGGCTTGATCTACTTCGTTTACCACCGAATCACAAATTTGGTACTGGGGAATCTTTGGTGGAGGTCTACCATACTGCGCCTGGAATGGTGACATGTTGATTGAACTATGAAATTAAGTGTTGTACTAGAATTCTGCCCAAGGGTAGAATGAGTGCCACCTGCAAGGTTGTTGCGATACAAAGCATCGTAAATACTACTCAAGACACCGGTTTATTACCTGTTTCTAACCATCATATTGTGAATGGTACGTTGAGCTCATTTGCAGTTTAGTTCCAGATATTTGAAACAACTTATGCCAAAAATTAGTTATAAAGATACAATCCCGATCTTACAATCGATTTGGGCAAACCATGGAGCTTAACTACTCCATCGACAAACTTTTCAACTACTATTTTAGCTGTGAATGGGTGCAATAAGGCCAAGAAATGTGTTGCTTTAGTAAGGTTGTCCACAACTACGAGGATGATGCTCTTACCATTGGATGTTGGCAACCATTCCATGAAATCCGTTGAGATTTCTTCCTATATCTGACGCGGAATTGCAAGTGGTTGGAGGAGGCCAGCTGGTGCTAAGGTATTGGCTTTATTTCATTGGCAATCAGTGTAAGAGTTGACATACTTCTTCACATCTTTGTACATTGATGGCTAGTATAATTGATGAGCCAATCTCTTGCCGGAGTGACCTCCATAAGGTGAATTATAGAATTCCTGTAACAATTAGTTCACAATAGATGTTTTACGAGGAACAACAACTCAGCTCTTGTAACATACTATTCCATATTGCTACTTATAATCACCTTTAAGATTTTCAGTGGCAAGTTTACCAATCTTCTACATATAGGTGTCATTAATAACTTCTCTTTTGCTTTCCTCCTATGTTTGAAGACTGAACAGAGAATTCGACCTTGGACTACCCATCACTTTGGATAATGCATCGACGACAGAATTTTCCTTACTAGGTTTATAAGTGATCATGTAGTCATAACCGAGTAGTTTGGCCACCTATTTTTATTGCTCTGGAGTAGTTATGCATTGCTCTAATAAGTATTTTAAGCTACATTGGTCAGTTTGAATGTAAAATCTTCGGACTAAGAGGTATGGTTGCAAAGTTTGGATCACTTGAATGACGACTAACATCTCTTTGGCATAAACTGACCAAGACTGCTTGCTGGCCCAGTATATGCAATAGGCCTCCCTTGCTGCGTTAGAACTACTTTGATTCCATCCCCATAGGCATTCAACTCAATGGTAAATAATTCTTCAAAATTTGGAAGGGCAAGGGTGGGCATTGAAATCATGACAGTCTTTAAAACTTCAAATGCTTTGTTTGCCTCTACTGACCAGTGAAATTGTCCCTTTTTAAGCAAATTGGTGAGTGGTCAGGCTATGATGTCGTAATTTTGGACAAACTTCCTATAATAGCCTGTTAGCCCCAAGAACCCACGTAGTTCTGTCACATTCATTGGTTTGGGCCAATGAACCATGACCTCAATCTTTCTTTGATTCACCTTAACACAATCGATTAAGATTATATGCCCAAGATATTCTAGCTCTTGCTAGCCAAACTTGCATTTGCTGAGTTTGATGTATAGCTGGTTCTGTTTCAATATCTGTAACACTTTTCTGACATGTTCAAGATGTGACAGTCAATCTCGACTGTAGATCAATATATCATTTAAAAAACAAGCACGAATTTTTGTAGATAAGTCCTGAATATAGAATTTATAATAGACTAAAAAGTTGAAGGAGCATTGCAAAGTTCAAATGACATTACCAGGTACTCGTAATGGTCGATATTTGTGCAGAAAGCAGTTTTGTGAATGTCAACATGATGAACTCGTACCTGGTGATAGCCAGCTCAGAGGTCAAGTTTGGTGAAGTAAACTGCTTTGCATAATTTGTCAATCATATCCTCAACTGTTGGAATTAGAAATCTATCCTTAATAGTAATCGTATTGAGGGCTCTATAGTCTTTGCAAAACCTCCATGACTCATCTTTCTTCTTTACTAGAAGTACTGGAGAAGAAAAAGGGCTAGTACTACTTCTGATCAATCCGGATTGCAGCATTTCCTATATTTGCTTCTCAATTTCATTTTTTTGAAAGTAGGCGTATCAATAAGGTCGAACATTGACTGGTTCTAACCCTTCCTTCAAGTTAATTCTATGCTCCACATCTCTTTTGGGAGGCAGTTGTTTGGGTTCAGTGGACACATCCCAGAACTTGTCCAACAGCAACTTCATATCAGGTAGCATCTCCTTATAACCCTCATTTAGGCTTTTTTGCAAACATATGGAGTACAAGGTATGTTCTTAGCGTTTGGCTTTTGAGGAATTCCCAGCAATTTACACTGTTGTCTCTTCCACAGAAAGGTCATTTCCATTTTTTTCCAGTCACACAACACATAACCCAACTGTTGGAGCTAGTGAACTCTCAATACGATATCCAAGCCAACCAATGGTAGGGGATACAGAGTCAAGGAAAAAGGTACCTTGCACTTCCATGGTTACGTTGTCAAACCTCCCACTACACTACACCTTTTTATGGACAAAATTGTGTGTCGAGCCATTGTCAACAAGAGCTATAAAATCACGATCCCTAATTCGAGTTACAACCTGCATAGTTTGTGATGTAGGCCGAGAGAGATTTCGAGATCACCCTCTTCTTCTTGCTTAACTGCGCCATCCTCTCCATTGTCAAATGGCTCACTTTCAAACAACAAAAGTTGCACCTGTTTGCACTTATGGCTAGGTGTAAATTGTTCATCGCAGTTGAAATATAGCTCTTGTGCCCTTCTCTTCTACATCTCTTCCCATGACATTCATTTTATGGTCGTCGACGGTTTAAATTTAGGAGCAGAGAATTCAAGTTTTGGCTTGGCAGGGTGTCTTGCCATTTTCCTCTGTCGGGCCAGTTGCTCATCCTTTATCCTAGCCAAGCTAATTGCCTCTTTCAAAGACTTGGGCCTAAACAACCGAATCTCATCTGCAATTTCAATTTTAAGCACACCAATGAATGTCCCTATTAAGGCTTTCTGTGCCCACCCTTGCACCTTATTGCCTAATTTTTTGAACTCATGTTAGTACTCTCGTAATGATCCCATTTGTCGAATTTTTGACAAAGCCTCATCAAAATCTTTGCATTCTGTCTGTCCAAAACGAGCCCACAGCTCTACTTGAAAATCTTCCCAGGTCACTTGTCGCCCTTCATCATGATAGTTCTTGCTAATCCATTATCACCACTGATTCCCTTCTCCCTCGAGATGAAAGGAGGCTAACAAGACCTTTTGCACTTCTGGCGTCTCTCGATACTCAAAGCATTGATCGGCTCGACTCAACCACTCTGTGAGATCATCTCTGGAAAACAGCCGAAACTCTAGTTTAGTCATTTTAGAGGGGAATAGTTGACGTCCCTCCTCTAAATTTCCCTTAGTTCCTTGATGGTTATGTTGTTGGAGGGCCTGAGAATTGTTGTTGGACCCCTCCATTTGTGAAATCATCACATCAATCAACTTAGCAATTGCTTCCTCCATGAGGTGGAGTTTGTCAGCAATGCGTTGCTCCATCTGACTGATCCCGTCTTGCAAATTGCTCATGCTAACTTTGAGGTTTTCAATTCGTTCCTTGTTCGTAGACATGACTTTGATACCAATTGATAAAGTCCCAATCCAAGCTATATTTACAAATAATTAAATGAACAAGTATGTTTCTACTCTTGGTGAGAAACCAACCAATGACTTTTTTGAATTTTGTATTGATTGCCCAAAGAGGAAAGAGTCTTAAATACAACCAATAAAAGATGATAAGTAATGATCCACAACTGCTCTACCTATATGGACTGATTCCTAAGCAAACATAATCACATAATGGAATATAACTAAATAATGAAAACATGACTAAATAATAAATTCAGTTGCTTTAAACATGTCTGCTACTACTCTAAGAATCTCGGACTTGGTTTAGGAATCTTCAAAGATCTTCTTGGTTCAACACTGAACTATGTTGGCTTAATTCTCTACTTGTTGAACTTGGATTCTCCGACATTCAACCACTTTTGTACTGTGACAATATTGGCACTACCTTTCTTGCTGCAAATCATGTCTCTCATGCTCATACCAAACATATTGAAATTGATATATACTTTGTTCGTGATTCGGTTTCAAAGAAATTTATGTTCACATCTCGTATATCGACTTCTCACAAGAAATCTCTGTGCATATCTCATATATCGACTTCTCGCCAACTCGCTAACATTCTCACCAAACCATTAGGTTCTACTGCCTTCTTACTATTACATCACATTTTCGAGCATTAGCTTGCAGGGGCTGATAGCAAACCATCCTCTTGATTTTTCTGTTCTAAGTCTATTAGAAACAATCCACATCATCCTATAGAAAAGCATCATCATCATCTGATCATCTTCATTTTGTTTAAATCATGCATAATCTGAATATTTAGATTAGACTGAATCAAATGCAAATTGATTCATCTTATTTCAAACCATGTATAAATACATACAGGTTGTAAAGCAATGCATACAAGAATCAATACAATTCACTTTACTCTTAAATTTCTTAGCTTTATTCTCTGTTCACTTTGTAGTTAGAATGAATTACCAAAACAATTTTATCAATTGGAACATGATTGTCGAGTCAAACTTAGTATTCCAACCTTGGATTTCTTACCAGATTTGCTTCTGCTAATTTGTACAGATTTTGTCCTTTGTCCTGAGTCTAAAGCTGTTTATGCGTGCCTTAGTATTTCATCAGTGCCACTACCATGTGATCTCTAGTGAAATAGAACAAAATTATACATGGCAAAATATTACTAATCCAAGACCAAGCTCTAGAAACGATGCTCTTCTTTGCAACAACTCAATACCCAAAATCCTACTCTTCTTCACTCCTCTTCACAAACCGGCCCTGCCAAATTGTTCATTAGCATCAGCCAAAAGATAAGATTCAAAAAAATTTGAGCCTACAATAGGAGACTGAGTGCAAGACAGATGTTGGATACAACTAAAAGACCAAGTGTAGAGGAGGCAAAATTCAAACTTTTAATAGTCTGTTAAGGTACGAGGTTAGATATAATACACTATAGAACGGAATGCTGGAACTCAATAGATTGGTTACTACTAATAACTTGCAACAGGACTAAGATTGAGGCAAGGTTTGAGAGGTACCTTCATTCGGGGGCGCTTCTCGGCATTGAGCTTTCGAACTTCATAACGAATTCTCTTGGAGAAGAGTCTACTCTGCCTCTTCTCCTTGTATCTCAACACACTTGCCTCTCTTTGCCCGGAGTTCCAGCCCTCTTTCGTTCCAACTTTCTCCATTGTTCTCATGCTATCCATTTCTGGCACTCTCCATAAATTCCCCACAGATTCCTTGCCCGCATTCAAAGCCTGCCCATAACAAAACATCACAGCTATGATCATGTTTCATTGAATATATAGGACAGTGGTAGCTAGCATCTTCATTAAAACCTGTGCCCAACACTCATGCTCCTAAAACCTCTACAGACGCAGGATAACAGCTGGAATGGGACTATAGTCTCAGACCAATTCCCACAAGAAAAAGTTCATCTTATATTAAGCAAAACACAATTTGCTAAGTATAGTTTGATCCATTTATATATCATTTATCTCAAACGATCATACTGGCAAAGGGTATTGATTAATTAACAACAAACAAATTGAAAGAGGAAAATAGAATATTAATTTCTATACCAACTTGGTAGGGTCAGAACTGTGGCAGGCTAAAAGTTGCTAGAGGTCCCCAAAAGGGCAAAAAGTGCATGGACCATAAACTTGCAAAATTCCAATAACCCCCTCAAAACCTTACATAAAAACAAAACAATGAATAAAAAACGTAGTTTGTCGGATCCAGATCGAGGATTTTAGTCTAGTAAACGAGTTTTTATTGCATGGTAATCTTGCTCCCTATCTTCGCAACAATCCAAAAAAGTTATCAGAAAGGCGCTTCACCAATGGTAATACCAAATACCAATACATTCTTTTTCTGGAGATTAGAATAGCTTCATATGTTAACCGGATTCTAATCATTGTACAGACTGCAGAGTATAATGACACGATCAAGTTCTTAACTCTCCAATTGCCACTCTTAAAAGCAAATTAAAACCCATATTAGTGTTATAAGTCTTTCATCATCTACTCTCTCCCTTCTCGATCTAGAAAAAGAAAATTGAAGTAGAAGAAGATCAGAGAGTGAGAAAAGGATAGATCTTTACATTGAAAGTATCATGCAAGTCTGGAACAGTTTGTGGCGAATCTCCTTCAATGTAAAGTGACCCTTTATCAGACCAAGCATTCAAGATCTGTTGATAATCAAGCTTCAAACCTACTAAACCCTTTTGATCACCATGAAACTGCATATCCATCGACAATGCATCAGCAACACAAGTGCCACCACAACAACTGCTCTCTTCTTCCTGCTCTTTTTTCACCACTTCGCAGTAACTCACCCACTTCTCAGTACTCGAATCTCTCTCCTTCCTCCTCATTGCAGCCCTCAAAAGCGATCTGAAACCACGCATGTCTTCACTGTCATCGCGTCCTTTAGACACGTATGTTAGTGAAGGAGACAGCGGACTGCCCACATCCGAGGTTGTTGTTGTTGTGGTGGTGGCGGTGGTGGTGGTGGTGGTGGTGGTAGTGGTGTCCAAAAGGCCTTGAAGAGTTGTGTAGGTATCGTCGGTGGATGTTTCGAACAGAAAAGCAACTTGATCGGCTACATGATCATCTTGCATCTCTCTGTCATGTACAAGGTGTTCTGGGTGGAGGGGGAATAGGTTTAGTTGTTGTTTATGGAGCATATTAGTGGCATTTTCTTGTGGGGTTTGTGTTTTCTTGTTGGCAGATAGTGCAAGTTTGAGAGAAAGATACTTAGGCTTTCTAGTTTTGGTTCTAGTTCTTCTTGCAGGTTTGGAAGGCACTCTTGTTTTGGCCGTCTTCCTATGCCTCGTAGGACTGCTGTTCTTGTTGCACATTTCTCTCTCTGGACTAAGATTTTCAGTCTCTTTGGAGCTCAGAAGAAGACTGCAGGCTTTTGTGGGGAAGACTTAATTAATGTTGATCACTTGACCCATGCCATGACGGAGATGCGGTGCTTTTCCTTTCCACCTTTACAAGGCGATGATGTTGATGTATTGGATAATCTACACGTGGAAGGAACTGATTGGAGGGGATATAGGATTTTGTGTGGTTATCTAGATTTCCTGATGGGGTTGGGAATGACAGGGCTTGGTGCTGTGTAAACGTGTAATTTGCTTGATCAAGGTAGAGTTGGAAGCTTAATTGGTGGACCTTTTGGCTTTGATGTTCACGAGATAGGGTTTGATAGTTTCTCCTTATCCTATGATTCTTAACCTATGGTGTACTGCCTTTTGGCTTTTATCGCTGGACAGGATGACTCTTTCTTTCTAGGTCAATACTTAATACTTTCTATCAAAAGATGAAAATATGACCAAGAAACACTTTCTTTTTGTTGTTATAGAACTATACAACATGCAGGCAGCTGTAGCAAGTCCTTTTGTTGTTAATGTACGAAAGTGATCATTCAATTACACTAAAAAGTAATCATGTTCTAACATTAAGAAGGTAACTTTTTTAGTAAGCACATGCTTACAATCTATCTGCACTTAAATAGAGTTGGGGATGTTATTATTATTTGCCAAATACAAAAAGTGGTAATGCATTGACAGAGAATTTCCACTATCATAAATTTATTTTTGATCATTTATCCTTAATCAGTTCGAATGTCCCGTGATTGATTATTGGCTGCTCAACTAACTTAATTCTTCATAAAACTATAAACACAATCAGGTGGGTATCTAACATCATTAAGTAACCTTGTCAATGTCATAGACGTAAGCTTTTATGACTACTTCAAGCACTGCTAGGCTGAAAATTCTAATGTGTCTAAGGTAAATTGAAATGATTAGAAACGAAGGAAGGAAGGAGAAATTATGATTTTTCCAGAAAAAAGGAAGAAGAACCAGAGGGAGGCATTTACAATTTCCATGTGTTGGAACTTTAAGAAAGGAAATGCAGATAGTAGATTGATTACATAGACTCTTGTCAGAATGATTGATACTTTCAGTATTTTACTCAACAAAACACCAAAAAGAAAAGCAGAAAGTGCATTGTCGGTCCCAACCTATCGATAGCTTTTTGATGCACTTTTTCTGATGTGTTCAAAAAGGCAAACTGGGCAATTATCACCATAACATTATTTTCTTTCGCTTTGCCTTGCCAGTGCCACTCGTTTTGAATTCATTCCTTTAATATTATTTTAGTCATTGTTGCTTTTAAAATAAGGTTAGTTTTTTGTTCTTTTGAAGTATTTAAACCAAAGTAACAAAATTGCTGGAAGAACAAAAAAACGGAAATTTTGTAATTTGTAAAAAAAAATTTACAGGCAAAAATTAACTTTAAAAACCTATTATATAATATCCTTTTATTTATGCTTTTCACCAAATCAATTTTCTCTTATTTTTCTTTTTTTGTACTTTTGAAGGTAAAATGTTATTAATAAGTTCTTAAACTTTATTCTAGTCAACAAGTTAAATATTATATACTCATAATTTTCTACAAATCACATAAATGAATTCATTTAATCAGTAAAGAAAAGTTTTTCCATATCTATCTTAAAATAAAAGTACTCAGTTCAAATCTTGTGCTGATTGATAGATCTTTTGGGTCCGTAAAATAATGAGTAGGGCCTTACGGTCGGGAACAAAAGTCATGAGGGGAACAATAAAACAAAGGGGCATTCCGAGAATTGAACTCGGGACCTCTCGCACCCTAAGCGAGAATCATACCACTAGACCAAATGCCCTTTGGCGGCTATTTGTTCCAAGAGCTTTTAATATTTAGTTAAGAATATAATCATGATCAGAGTAAGCTACGTCCTCCTGCACTAGAATCGCAATATTCCTCCACATGAGTAAACTAAAAGTAATATATTATAATCCTTTTGTTTTGTGTTTTTTGATAAAATATAATAGAACGATGTTATGAGGCTCCTCATACCATCCACCTGGCTTTAGTGAAAATGATGCTACAGTACACATCATTGATCAGAGAGAACCTCTTCTTGTTGTGGTCCCGTCCACTCGCTACCCGTGCATTGGGTGTGTGGTTGGGTTGTCGGTGGACCGCCGTTTAAAGTCACATATGTTCCACAATGTCTGAATTAATGCCCCCGTTTCTCAAGTTAAGCGTCTAAATTTCAAATAACAAATCACCGGAAGATCATGTAAGTTTTTCTGACAGTGGCACGATATTACTGTACCATTGTAAGTTGTTGAACAAGCGTAGACAAATTTCATGTACCGGATAGCATGTTCCCATTCTGTCGGTGCTAACTTTTTGGGCCAATCAACAAGGATGGGTTAACCATGTCACCTAAAGACCTATTATAGTTGAGTGGATGAATGGAGATTCAATGCAATTGCAAAGCCATCCAGGATGCCAAGATGCGTAGAAGTACCAGTCGAAACTTGGAACTAAACTTGCAAGGTTAACGTTTGGAACCTTGTTCTTGATGAGTTTTTGTCTATCTCCAAGATATTCAGCTTTCAGATGTAGACACTGATGTTATCGAAAATTGCAGTAATAATTAAATCAAAACGACTTATTTAAAATATAAGGTGCCATGAAAATTACTGCCTTAAGTCGAAATTCCCTATTTACGGTGCAATAGAACAAGATCCAACTCCAAAATTAATGTCTTTTTCACCTATTTCGGTGCACTTCAAAGGGTGGAATATGAACTATCTTCGAGAGCAAGGAAAAATGAAGAACGAAAGAAACGAGTTGTGTTTAATGAGTCCAAAATGAACAAATAGAAATGAGTTGTACTTGATAAGCTTTTGTACTACAGATGCAAATATGTGTATGTTCGTAAACAAGATGGACAAGCTATATAAATGACCGTTTGGGTGTATTAAAGAATACTAATAAAGATGATGGACATTTTGAACGTTTGGATATAATCAAGAATAATAATATCCATGATGGTTGTTGAAGTATGACAACAATGATGATAAGCATTATTATGTAATAAAAGTGGGATATAACTGACAAGTTTTGGAATAACCAATACCAACAATCTCCCGTTTGGTCAAAAACTTAAGAAATTAGATTGTAACAATTTAGGAGAAAAATAGACAAACAATAAGGTGAACTGAGTCATAAACTTGGTGTCCAAGAATTCGGAGACAAAACCTGCTAGTGAAATAAATAGCCTCAAACTATCCTAGTCTCATGATTGCTCTAGAGAAATAGCCCAAATGTTCTCATAATAGGGTGTAGGGCCGGCCTTGGGCAAGGGTAGGGTGGGCATCTACCTAGGGCCCATCCTTATAAATGTTAAAATAGAGCTTATTTTTATCCTTATAAAAAATAAAATGAAATAAAATAAGGCATACTCTTGACCTCATAAGGAACAACAAAAAGGACTCATATTTTATTTATTTTTATTCTATATGAGAGCCCAAAAATAGGCGAAAATAGGATTATTTTTTTTAATTTGCCCAGGGCTTATAAAATATTAGGAATGGCCTTGAGAGGGTGGCTAGCCCCCCACAATCACGTAGGTGAGTCTATCAAGTGTGTACTGCTCACACCACCCAAACTTGGGCTATGGAACTCATTAAGGATCAAACAATTCAACCTCATCCAACTCAGTAAAGTCATGCTAAGGGACGCTATTCAATAACTAAGTATCTCAGTATTATTCCATAAACAATATACAAGAAAGTAGTCACTACATAACTTTGTTTGACTCATTGAACTTGGTTTCCTAAGACGGTGTCCATCACAAGGTTACTATACAATTGGGCTCAACTTCATCCCTTTAGCATGTTCTGAAACTAGTTTTGCTACTCAAAATTTTTGTAAACGGATCCGTTAAGTTTCTCTCTGACTTGACATAGTCTAGATAAATTACACCATGTCTAATTAAAGTACAAATAATTTTATGTCTCAATCCGATATGTCTATTTTTTTCCATTATGTTCCTTGTTCTTGGCAACATGAATGGTAGCCTGCGAATCACAATGAAGGAACACAGAAGAATTGGTTTTTTCCCAAAGTGGGATATCTACTAAGAGATTCCTTAGCCACTCAGCTTCTGGTCCTGTTAATTCCAAAGTCATAAACTTAGCCTCTATTGTTGATCTTGCAATACATGTTTGCTTAGATGATTTCCAAGACACAACAGCTCCTGCTAAGTTAAAAATATAACCACTTGTAGAGTGCATATCATCACTATCCATAACCCAATTAGCATAAGAATATGACCACCAAAAGATAATTCATAATGCATAGTACCTTTCAAATACCTCAACAAAGAAATCAATGTTATTCAATGCTCTTAACTAGGATTATGAGTATATCTACTACGTCTACTCATGCAGTATGCAATATCATGATGAGAATAGTTCATCAAGAATGTAACACTACCAAGAATTTTAACATATTCAGCTTGGTTTACATTGTTACCAAGATTTTTTGTAACGCCCCAAATTAGGGGTTAGATGATTACGGACAGTTAGTACACTTATATTTGCTATGTGTATATTGGCATAAATATTTTTGACATTCCCGGTTTTTGTACCTAAGGCAATTTATTGTGA
>JANZLH020000138.1:1699549-1713410 GCA_026770325.2 Erythroxylum fimbriatum
AAGGTACGAATTAAATTTCTGCTTTATTTTGATTCGTGTTAATCATTTTATAGAATTAAATAGATCTTGGTTTTCGGAAAATCAAAAGTCACGAAAAAATTTCGTGATTATTCCGCTGCTGTCTGATCAGATCCGGTCCAGATTTCCCAACAGCTTTTGGAGACCTCTGTAAGCTACGACAAACTGGGACACTAGCAAACTACAGGAATCAATTTGAAAATTTGATTGCTAAGGTTGGCGATCTCTCAGATTTTTTTTAGTAGGTTACGGGATGGTATAAGTGAAGATGTACAAGCTCAAAATCCACAAGACCTCACAATTGCTATTGGACTAGCTCGAATCTTGGATACAAAATCTCTAGGCAATCGAAAATCAAGCAACAAAATCTACTTTGGCAATAATAATTCGAGCTGCAACCTAACTACTTCACTGGTAGGTTCCGAAAGGTCACTACCAATATTTGGTAAAGCTTCCTTACAATCAACGACTATTAATCAACCTCTTATTTAGCAATTTACAACTGCTGAGTTACAGAAGAGGTAGGACAAGGGACTATGTTATCATTGTGACGAGAAATATACTTTTGGGGACAAATGCAAGAAGTCATTCTTCATTGAACTTACTGAAGAAAGGGAGGAGTCCAAACTGATAGAGGAAGAGGAGCAACTAGAGATTTCCTTGGATACCTTAGCTGGAGTTTAGGCTCCATAGACGATACGAGTTACTTCAAGATTGGCAATGTTTCTCTTTCAATTTTGTTGGATTCGAGGTCAACACACAATTCCTTACACCACCGATTTACTAAAGCTACAGGATTACAGATAGATAAGAACAAATCCATCAACGCTCTTGTGACCAATGATCAACATCTTAACAGTCTGGGAGGATGCAAAAACATGGCCTTGTCTTTACAAGGTAACCTTATAACTGTTGATTTTTATCTTCTTTCATTAGAAAGCTGTGATACGGTTCTTGGAGCTCAATGGTTGAAAATGTTAAGTGACCGTTTCATCACAATAGTTTAAGCTATTATGTAAGGCCAACTTAATTGGTTTTATATATTCACTAACACACCCCCTCAAGTGAAAGCTCTTTGGGCTTGAAACTTGCACAGGCTCACTCTACTTTGTGCTAAATAATAGGTGGGTGGTAGGATTTGAACTCACGATCACTTGGTCATAAAGGCTCTGATACCATGTTAAATGACCGTTTCACCACAATAGCTTAAGTTGTTGTGTGAGGCCAACTTAATTGGTTTTATATATTCACTAACAAAAAACTTTGCTACCGATCACGTGGGATTTCATCAAAATGAAGATGCAATATAATCAAGGGAATCAAAAGGTGACCTTTCACGAATCAACTGCTTTTGAACTCAAGCCAATGGAGGGAAAATCACCAGCCAAATAATAAAAAATAGGGCTTCTCATGCAACTCGGAGTCGAGGGAAAAACCAAGGGTACCTTACCAAAAGCCATGGATTTACTATTAGCTGAATATAGAGAGATCTTTGACATGCCAAGGGCACTTCCTCCATCAAGGAGTCAAGACCACTGAATCATTCTCCAATCTAAAGCTGCACCAGTATGTATATGGTCTTACAGATATCCCCACTTTAGAAATAGGAAATTGAGCGTTTGGTTGAGGAAATGCTCAACTAAACAATCGTTCGTCCCAACTATAGTTATTTTTCTTCTCCAGTTCTTCTAGTTTGGAAATGCAATGGGACTTGGAGAATCTGTGTAGATTACCGAACCTTGAATAAAACTCACAATAAGAGATAAATTTACCATTTCAGTGATTGACGATGTGCTTGATGAACTTCAAGGGGCCAAATACTTCACTAAGCTAGATATATGTTTTGGGTACTTCCAAGTTCGAACGAGAGAGGAAGACATTCACAAGACGACATTATGTACTCATCACGACCACTACGAGTTCTTATTCATGTCATTTAAATTGTCTAATGCCCTTTCAACTTTTCAATCAATAATGAACGAGATATTTCAGCCATATTTGAGGAAGTACATCTTGATATTCTTCGATGACATCCTTATTTACAATCCTTCATGGAATGAACATTTAGTCCACTTACGAAATGCATTTTCAATTCTTCGAGCCAACCAACACTATGTGAAGAAGGAAAAATGTGATTTTGGTCAAACGAAAGTTACTTATCTGGGTCATATCATATGTAGCAAAGGGATGAAAGTGGATCTGAGAAAGATCGAAACCATGACCTCATAGCCTTCTCCTCACACAGTAATAGATCTTCGAGGATTTTTTAGGCCTAACTGGTTATTACAGAAAATTTATTGCAGGTTATGGAAAAATTACAACTCCTTTGACATCTCTCCTCCAAAAAAATGCAATCCATTGGAGCAAGGAAGTCAAACAAACTTTTCAAGCTCTTAAAGAAGCAATGATGAGTGCACCAGTACTTGCTTTACCTGATTTTCATCAATCTTTTGTAGTAGAGTGTGACGCTTCATGAAATGGCATAAGAGCAGTCTTGATGCAAATGAAAAGGCCAATTTCTTTTTTTAGCATAATGTTTAAAGGGAAACAACGACATTCCTTAACTTACTAAAAAGAACTAGCAGCTCTAGTAATGGCGGTGTTGATCAGCGGAGCCTAAAATACTTAAGGGAATAAAAGATCGCAACAGAAGCTCAGCAAAAATAGTTGATCAAATTAGTGGGGTATGTTTTTTCCAATGAAAATAAGAAGTGAAATTCTAATAATGTCGCTGACGCCTTGTCTCGTAGAGGAATGTTACATGCAATCTCCATCCCTTTACCACAATGGATGAAGGCATCAAGGAGGAGAATATCAAACACATCCTGAGCTACAACATCTCTATGCCAATCACACTACAAGAACACTTCAATCCACCTTCTTTGTACAGGAAGGAGTAATGTTTTTTAAAGGTCGAAACTACCTTCCACCATCATCTGAATTGATTCCCATAATACTTAAAAGAAGTGCATGACATGGGGCATGAAGGATACTTCAAAACTGCACATAGATTACGTGTCGTTTTCTTTTGACCAAAGCTAGGTACGATCCTCAAAGAATATATCCGGGTTTGTGACTGAAATAATTAAATAGTCAATAAATCCGCAGACTATCCAAAACTAATTTTTCTGCACGAGAAAATTAACAATCGCAAAAGCAAAATACCAAAAAATAAAACACCGACGTTTGGTAACGCAATTCGGCAAACTTGCCTACATCTACGGGGCCCTCACCCAGATTAATTTCTTCCACTGTAGTTCACTAAAATTTACAAAGATTGATCAACCTCGTACGACTCAATCTATGTAACTAACCCATAACTTAACTACCCGTGAAAGATTTTCACGCTCACTAACACGACCGACTCGTGTTAACCTCGTCAGAGGATTTTCCTAACTACTTTACTCAACCAAAGGAACAATTAAAACCATTAAAAATAAAAACTCCAGATCAGAAGTTTCCCATGGACACAAACCAACCACTGCACATGTTCTTCATGCAACCATCAACTTCAACGTCACCTTTGTGCAGCACTAATCGACCACTTCATGAACTCAGAAAAATACAGCAACACTCCAACAACGTGGACTACTTGTTAGAGCTGAATATTTAAAGTGAGCTGCGCCAAGAAGCCAACAACTTCAGCTCAATGATAGATCAATCAAAAAGAACGAAAGCAGCAACCCTTCAAGTCAGTTTTTCACAAGCAGCTCCTCACACCAAAACAGAGCAAAGAATCTGCAGATCAAGGATGCCCTACACAAGTTCCACGTCAGCTAAAAAAAACACCAATACTCCTTATTCTCACGACCACTTGATTTCCTTAGAAGATTTCTATTCAAAAAAGGATAGTATAGGATTTGCTATCAATCACCGAAAGTTATCTCAATTAATAAAATATTTCCAATTTAAATCCCAAGTGCTATCTACTTCCAAAACAAATCTTCATTACCCAAACCTCAATTAAGACACATCTTCAAGAATTTAAATTCCACCGAAACTAGGATTTCATCCTTATCACAAGAATTTAAATTCCACCGAAACTAGGATTTCATCCTTATCACATGAATCTCATAGATTCCTTTTTAAAATCAAATAAGGAGGCAATAATTACATGGACTTCTAATAAAACACAAACTTCATATTTTATATGTCCAATTAAAAATGCCAAAACCAAACAAAGAATATATAAAATATATTCTAACAAATCCCAACACTAGTATATAGCCAAAAAAAAAAAAAAAAAGAAAAAGTAGGGTTGTGATTAGGAATAGCCGAAAGTACGGAGAATGTGTTGTAAAATTAATCAATCAACTTTAGGAATATTTTATTTTGGAAGTCAACTTGAGGAAGAAATGACAAACCATGTCGTAAAGATAAATAGTTCATGTGTCGGGTAGGTCTTTGTCCTGAAACTATGTTTTTGAAAAGTTTAATTTTAAAAAATAGCAAACTTTGCATATCTTTTTTAAGTGATGTAATTTGATATTACTAATTTGTATCTGCGATTATTTTGATCACATAAGCTTGATGAATAATGATCCCTCCGTAATAAACCATCAGAACATCAAAGCTTTCTCATTTCACGCCATTGTCATTATAAAGACAAGAATAACCCAACAACCAAAGAAACCGAAAAGGACCAAATAAATTACCCACCAAAACCACCAAACCCATGCATCAATTCTACTACTTTTGCTTTTGAGTATTAACCAGTGCGTATTCTATCCAATCTGTCCACACTTTTCCTTGCTCTTTCCAGTTGGTGATCAATGCTTTTCCGAGACTTTTCATGGCAGTCTACACTCCTTCGTGACCTTTCCATCTGAACTTGATCAAAGGAAATCCTCAACTTCTCGGTATTACCGGACTGTTTCTTCAACTTTTCCAGCTTCTCAGCATGGCTGGACTGGTTTTTTAGTTTCTCAGGCCTATCAGTGCTGTGCCTCGGCTTCTCTCTACGATCTGTGCTTTTCCTGGATACCTCAAATACGTCAGTACTCTTACGGGACTGCTCGAATTGGTCTGTACTTCTCCTTGAACTGTATCTTTGAGATGGGGACTTCTCAACAGTTGAAATGAACTTCTTCAGGTGTCTGATATACTCTGGATAGTGTTCTAAGTCGCAGTGGTTTCCCCCTTTGAGCCAAAGTGGTTCATACTTTTCCTTGCATAGTTCCCATAGTTGCTTACCATGAGAGCAGTCAACAACTTCATCTGAAGTTCCCTAAACATGAAAATGAGGCAATCGAAGTAGAAAGCAGTTAGAGTTTCATGCTTCAAGGGTCTTGTTCAAAACATCCAAGAACCAAAATAACAGAGTTCAAAGTTCTTAAGAAGTCCTTGCACCAATTCCTTTTCACTTCCAATGTTGAACATGTACCAGTACTGTAAGATCCATGACCCAAACAATAAAAAAACGAAAAAAAAGGGAAACCTTGCAGTGAACCAAAATTGAAAAAGGTCAACTTCAACAACTACATACAACAATGAACTATAAGAAAGACAAATACCAAAAAGCTGAAGAAAAGTTTATGCACAATTAAAGAAAGTGAAAGTACTTGTGGCTGTCATTTAGTAAATTATAGCTCTTCCATACAACAAACTATTCAAATACAAAATATCAGAGAAGACAAGATCCACCTTAGATGGATATGCTAGATTTCTGAGGCAGTGAAATACAACAAATTAAGTGATGTCAGCCGACTGCCTTAATGATATGAATAGTTGAATACATACAAAAGTAACAGGAATAAAAGGATGGCCCATCCATGTTATCTATTTAAGTCTTTTCTCTTCTGTGATAGGCCAGCTCCTTGGGTCAGTTTCTACTGGATGACCTATTCTTCTAGTTGCTGATGTACTTCGGCCTTTAACGGCCATAATCTACATGATTATATCAAACTTAGATGAATATTACTCTACTCATTGTCCTTCCAATAATTATAGAGGGTCTTTGGGAATTCCTGGCCTATGGTTGATTTTGTTCATTCTATCACTGATAAATCATTTGCTTGCTCTGGATCTTCAAGCTTCAAAAATTGGAAAACAAATACCACAACTCCTGAATAAAACATATCCAGTTGATCTTAATAGAAGAATGAAAGGGAGAAGATTAATACACCATATAGAAGAGTACAATTCAATATTGTTGATTGAAATTTACAACAACAGAACTTTTCAACAAATGTTGAAACGAATGCTTGTTAAAGATAAAATTGATGCAGCAATGTAGCAAAGACGGTGATTATATCAAAAACTGTGATCAACAGGAGAACATGTTTTGATTATAGAAACAAAATAATTTTGAAATTAACAATCATGCCTGGAGTTGAACCCCAGAAAACATGCACTCCGGTCTACAAGATACTTCAAAATGCAGATTAAGAAATTGAGTAGTTCGTATGCTCTAGTTGATACACGCGTGTAACCAAGACTCACTACCCCAGAAAATACAAAACAAAGGAAAGGCCTGACATCGTTCTATGGGTCTAACAAAATTATTACTTACGTGAATGATAAGGACAGGACAATTAACAAGTGGAATTTTGTCTATATTCTGCAAAAGAAAACGATACAAAACAACCCCATTAGATTAAAAAAATGAGAATGATGAACTCAAGCAGCAATAGAATTGTGGGAAAAGCTATGTGTGATACCTTATAAATGTCAAACCAATATGAACGCTTTACAGGATACATGACTCTTAGACCTGATAGTATGGGACTGTGAAGAACAACAGCCCGTAACTGAGGCAGGCGAGCAGCAAGATCTAAAGTAGGCCCACTTCCTACAGATTGCCCATAAAGGATGATATCTTCCTGTTTGGTACCATAGCTTTCTTCAAGACACTTGTATGCAGCTTCAATATCTGCATATGTATGCTGTTCACTTGGCTGCAATGCAGGAAATGGGTCTTAGATTCGCACTTCGGTTACAATATCAGCACCAGAAAATTCATAGAATTAATGGTTCAAATTTACGGCAAACCTTTCCAGAAGATTGCCCATAGCCAGAATAATCATACCTACAAAAAATGTTCATGAAAGATGAGAAAATGAACTTCAAAGATAGTTCTGGTTATAAGGATGAAAATACATTGATGGGAAAATGCATGCTGAGAGGTGACTATGAACAAGATTAAATCATGACCAAAGATATTAATTGTAGAAGGTATTAGGACAAGGAGGTATCTATCCACTAAATATTAGGACAATTTTCTGTAAGATACCAGGACGACTATAAAAACACCCCATCTAGTTTCTCCAAACAACAGGATTGATCAAAGCAAGGCACTGGCAAGTATTACGGACCTCTACTAAATTACTGCAATTTTCTAAATATGCCAAATATATAAACACCAATTATGATCTTCTCTGATTAATAAGAAGTCCGACCAAATCTCCATTTCAGCTGTTAAAGCAATTAGCACTACCTAACACCAATTTCTTCACGAACTAAAACCTACAGTGACAATAAAACCCATCAATTATTCCAGGTTACAATAACTAGATAACAATAACCCAACTGTTAGAACCAGAAAACCCTCACAAACAAGAAAATAGAAAGGATCAAAATTTCCAAAAACCAAGATGATAAAACACTTAAAACATCAAATCCAAAGTAGTAAAGAGTAACTAACTATATCTGTACCCCATGAGATTAACACGCAGGTGGATGCTTAATTCAATGAAAAGCTCATACATCTGACCCAGATCGGCAGCGTTGCCATGAGAGTAAAGCAGAGTTGAGGTGGCCATGGGATGCCTCACATACATTGCAACTATCTCTGTCCCCTTTCTTGTAGGCAACTTCAATATTTCGACGTTTTCACGGTGAGGAAAGGGGCTCAAGAGCAGAAGACCCGTTAATTCGTCCGTTACTAGCTTGTATGTAGGTGGGTTTGGCGGAAAAAAGGCGAATTTCGCCGCCATCGACGATGTCATCCCACCCATCAACGTCTCTCTCTCTCTCTCTCTCTGTTTCTTTACTCTGTTTTTGCTTCGTTTTTTCTCTTTCCTAGATATATACTTTCTCTGTTTTGGAAAATATGAATTCACTTTAGATCAAACCCACTCCATTTAATTGCACCTTTTTGCTAGTTCCAGAGAGTAAACGCTTGTGAGAGAGGCGGAGAGAGTGAGGTGATTCTCCTTCTGGTAGCTATCAGTTGCTTAAAATGTTAGTATCTGTCCAATTTGAGACTTACAGAGACAGAGAGAGAGAGAGCTTTTACTAGCTGTTTACTTTGGGTCATCACTAGGTCTTAGAAGCTTAAAATAATCCGGTAGGGTCAAAACAATGGTGGACAAGAAAACTTTGATGGCTCAAGTATATGGGCACAAGCACCTAGCAACAAACCCATGAACCCATGTGGATAAAGTTGATTTTGATTTGAGGAATTGAGGGGTTGATGAACCTTTTGGAGTTTGAAAATTTTTGGATTCCATCTTCCTGTCATTTTATACACCATTTGTAATAGGTCACCAACAAATTTCTTCGGTTGCCTTCCCACTAATTGATTTCAATTAACCCATCAATCATTTTCCTTTGGTCTTTTTATCTTTGGAATCATTTAACTCAATAATGATGCTTCATAATTGAGTTTTTAGTCAAATGCTTCTTTAGCTCTTGAACATGGAATTCAAGCATATGCAAGGATTGTAAATGCTTTTTTCTGGTAGAATTTCCATTGGATTTTGTAGCTGCTGGAGATGTATTCTGTTAATCTGAATGAAGTCAAGCGAGATGAACAAATTGTAATGAAGGAGGGGGAAATTCATGATAGATAGGATTCTTTGACAAAAACTATGAGACATCTGGTTTTGGTAAGAGTTGTATAAAAATGGGTTGTGGAAGAGTCATATAATCCAAGGCCGGTAAACGCGGACTTCTTTTACGATAACTATGCACAGCACAGCTGTTCTGAGTTCTGTTCTTTCTGTAAGCGTAACTGGATGAGCCAGCTGGTTAATGGTTAAGTGCTGCTGCTGAACCTGAGACTGTAGGATTTAGGAAAGCTTTGTGGGGTAGCTACCCAACCAATATAGCATTATAACATATCCAGGATTCCAGGTGTCCTAAACCAGGTTCATTGTAAGAAGCTGTAACAATTAGCAAGCATGAGGATCAACACTAGTGTCTTTTTCTTCCACGTCTTGTTTCAATTAATTAAGCAAATAACTCCTCTGATACCAATAAAAAATAACAATTAGATTTTAGAAAAAATATTATACCTTATCATCAGAATTTAAAGTCTGATACATGAATGACAACAGTAAACAAGCACTTGAGGCAATTTAAGTTTCTTTCCTTTTTATCTCTCGCTTTCAACACGCCGCTCTACATGAGAAGGGAATTTAATCAAACTCTAGCACTTTATTAGGTACTTGCCAAGCTTTGAACTCTTTGGCCACCACAATGGAGTTTCTCTGGAGAACTTTTACGAGACAATGAAGAGGCAAGGCAAGTTCTCGGGTAAAACCCAACCAAATGTTGACAGTACAGACGACGCCTGTATTTCACTTCCATGGTAAATACTCCGCAACCTAAAGAAAAAGGGTAACAGGAAAGGTGATATTTGTTTGTCATTGGTTTCTTCAAGGGCCTTTTTGTTTAATCGAGGATATTGGCGATGCCAGCAAGTTTACGTAGTAATTATCCTCATTCCCCGCTCCAATCCCTATGAGCACTGTGACCACCAATCCATCATGCCCTCACGTGCACTCTCTTGACTGAAGCACCAAAAGGTGGTTAAAGATGGCACTTCCACTTTAACCACAGGTTAAAACTTTAAAGTGCTTTTTTCTTCTATAAGCAACAAAACCACAACCTTTATGAGACTGCAAAAATTGTGGTTACAGTCCACCAGAATAAGATTTCATTTGATCCTGATGATCATTTTAGGAATCCTCCATCTAGTCGAAAAGTTCGTGAGGAAACGCAAAAATGAAGATTGAAGATCTAACCTAGTCTAGAATAGCAGGTCCAGTGCTCATTTTGTATCTGCACGTGATCAGCCAAAGAAACTACAAAGGACTCGGCTTGGAATCAAGGCAACAAGACAAGCTATATTGGAGGACAGTGACTTGTTAACAAACTTTTATTATAACCAAATAATAGTATATATACATATATGCAGCAAATGACTTAGTCACAGTGCCAAATTAGAACCATAATATTAGGCAAAGGAAAGAGAAAGCGGTGGTGGGTCTCACTTCAATAAACCCCATCTTTTTGTTATTCAGACGGGTTGATGAGACATGTCCCTTGTCTGCTGCAGTCATGCTTAAAATTTCAGTTAAACAAGCCAGTCTGTCTATATATACTTGGATGTAGTTTCTAGATTTCTGACTTTCAAAACCAACTAATAGGAGATTCATCCACACACAGGAGAAGAAACTGATGAGAAGGGTAAGCAACTCCTCTAGCATACCTTATAACAAAAGTTTAACCCTGACAGTTAAAACTTAAAACAACTGAGCTTGTTGCTTCTCAGACATAACACAAGAAAATCAAAAGATCTTATGAATATATCAATTTGCATGGTAAATCTAATGCTAAAAGAATTTTGAATTTTCAGAAAACCAATACAACATGCTCCAACGATAGGCAAAAAAGTACAAATATTCATATTTTCTCTGCAAAGTTGTAGATAATATCAGTGGCAACACCAATAATTTTGGGCATATGCTACTGTGGTGCTGGTCAACACTTACCAGTGCCATTTGACTTTGTTAATAATTTAGTAGGCTGTCTCCTTGTTGATAATTTAGTAGGTTGTCTCCTTCTGTCAAGAACAATGGGCCTCTTGATGTGAAAATTCTCCAGGAAATAGAAAGAAAAAGGAAATAAGTACAGCAAATGACTTAAAACTAAAAAAATTAGGTAAGGGATTTATCACCAACCATTTAAACACTATCACAGAAGAAATTCATGCTGCAAAATACTAGGTTAAAGCTTACTAGCTTACTAATTCTGGGGTGAAAATAACTACTGCAAAATCAACCATCCATGACACACACAGCTTTAACCTAAAACTAAGTACAGGAAATGAATTAAAACTAAAGAAATTAGGTAAGATATTTATCACCAACCATTTGAACACTATCACAGAATAAATTCATGCTGCAAAATACTAGATTAAAGCTTACTAATTTACTTATTCTGAGGTGAAAATAACTATTGCCAAATCAACCATCCATGAACATACAGCTTTAATTTTTGAGAACTCTAGCAACATTTTTCTTTTCATTGAATTGCTATGGAAATTGGTAGCTGTTGGTAGAAGATTTCTCATATAACTCATTTAATGCCTCATCAATAAAGTTCTAAAACTAACCACAGCCATCTTGTCAACAAACTTCTTATTAGTCATAGTTTACTAAGTCCATTTTACGAAGAGTAATACTCTTTTCAAGAACAGGATTCTTCAAGGAGACAAATATTGTGTTCTTCACTATTTAAACTTGACAACCAATTAGGCAAGAAACTTGAAATCAAGTACTGCACATCAACCTAAGGACAAGTCTTTTCCAATTGGGAAAATGAATAAATTGTATTTGACTCCTTGTTTAACTGGAATTGGTAGCATACACGTCAGAAGCCCAATTATTGCTAGAAGAACAACCATTAACCAAACCTAAGCATATGTTTAGAGATCAGAAAAAACAAGGAGGATGAAAGACCAATGTACGTATCAATTTTTCAAATCAACAGCTGCTAACAAACAATAACTTCAAAGATCATAAACATCATTGTTGGTCACACAAAACAAAGAGTATTCAAGCCAATTCTGAACTGTCGTTCTTAACCATAATCAAACAAGCATGGCTCAATATACACACAATAATTCAATATTTTGAAAGCAAAAGAGAACGAGATAAAAAGGGGACTATGATTTCAACTCATAGCAACTTTGCAAAAAACTAGGACAGTCAATCTTACAAATGATTCGTCTAGTTAATCCTAACAGCGCTTGTGCTAAGTTATTGACCAAACAAACAGATTAGAAAACCACTACTGGTTTCTTCAGAATCTGGAAAGACAGGTCAATAGAGTATAAAAAAATTTAAAGTACCATGGATCACCACATGCTACCACCTATATCCAACGTTTTGGAGACTCTTGCCTACCTCTTACTGCTAACATAATGTCGATACTGCCATCATGTTCCAAAATCTGTTATAAACTACAAGTTATTATTTTAGGCATCCAGCAAAATGAATTAAAGCACAATGAAGATCGTTCACTATCAGCCATCAAAAGCTCCTCGCGTTATTAAATCAGAGGATACAAACGGGAAGGAAAGAAAAAGAAAATTTCATGGTGATGATGCCTATATTTATACAGAAACATATTGAACTCTCAAGCATATAATTCCATCAACAAAATTAAAATCACACAATGCAGGAATGCATCCCATTACTCCACACTCCCTCAAAGCTTTCCTACTCCCTCTCAGATCTTCCAACGAAGCAAGTTGCTCGGAGAATCACTACTAGCAAAAAGAACGAATGTAAGAGTGGAGACGGCAGGAGAAGGACGAAGTTGTCCAGAAGCTAGAGATATGTGTTTACCTATTCCGGATATCGTGGAATAGGTAAAGACAAGTGCCCATGATCTTTATACCCTGAACTCAAGGTTTCAGCTTCCCTTTCAACGAGCTGAATTATTATTCAAAATAGGTCCACGCAAGAACTCAAGTGAAAAGAAGGAAAAAAAAAGCAGAAAATTAGAGATAGATTTTCCCGTTAATCACCCTGTGATGCGATCCTTCTCTAGAAGTGTTAACAATTTGGTATCAGAGACGATCACAATGGGCAATGACATCGAATCTAAATTTCAAGAGGAACGATCCCTTATGAATTCTAAACTGGCCGCAATGGAACAACGCCTTGGGGAGAGAATTGCACAAGTCCTTCAGGAACAATTGCCGGGTTTGGGACTCAATGCCAATAAGGCTACCCGACAGTGAAGGGAGTAGCGTTTCTGCTCCTACAATGGGCCGACCAGCCACCACTGCTGCCATAGATGGTGCCATATATCCTGTTCCACAACCAGGAATTCATCAGTCCATGGTTCTCTGATATGCAAGGTTGGGTTTCCCGTCGTATGATAGGACTGAAGATCCTTTAATTTGGACTCACCGTTGTGAGCAGTTTTTTTAGAATCAGAATGCCCCTGAGATAGAAAAGGTGGGATTAGCCGGTTTTCATCTCCCGGGCGAAGCGCAATTGTGGTATTATCAGTTGAAAAGAGCAAGGGGATCAATGACTTGGGCAGAATTTCAAAAACGCTCCTTCCAACGATTTGGGCCACCTGAAAGTAACAACCCGGTGGGTGAGTTGGTCACGCTCCGACAAACCGGAACGGTTGAGCTCTATCAAAGATAGTTTCGGAAAAAATTAGCTAGGGCTAATGAGCTCATTCCCAAAAATTTGCATTTGGGCTTATGGATGACTCTTTATTCAAAGAGGACTATGTCGACGAGAATGAGATGTGCCGTTATTGGGCAAAGATCGAGGAGTGTGACAAGAACCCCCTTTATATGGTGGGCTCGGACAAGCTTGCTGGGAAATGCAGGAAGAGTTGTAATGTTTGCTCATCCAAGGATTAGGAAGTCATAGTTTCAGTCTTTGGTTTCTTGGTGTTCTTTCTATGTTTGATATAAAATGCAGGAAGAGTTGTAATGTTTGCTCATCCAAGGATTAGGAAGTCATAGTTTCAGTCTTTGGTTTCTTGGTGTTCTTTCTATGTTTGATATAAAATGCAGGAAGAGTTGTAATGTTTGCTCATCCAAGGATTAGGAAGTCATAGTTTCAGTCTTTGGTTTCTTGGTGTT
>JANZLH020000138.1:1850485-1878838 GCA_026770325.2 Erythroxylum fimbriatum
TCACCATAATAACATGTAACATGGATCCCTAAACCAAGATAAGAAAATTAACTACTCATACTTGAATTGAAATCAAAGAAAACAATAAATCCATATGTCTCCATACCTGGTTTTTTAATGAAAGAAACGAAAATCCTAATTGAAACTATGCAGAAAACGTAAAGAAATAAGAACTAAAAGTGCAGCAGCCCAATTCCTACTCTAAACCTACGATAAAACCTAACCTAGCTTAGCCTCCCCCTCATCTAACCCTAATATGTATATATATATACACGGCAATCATCCCCTCTCCTAATTGATGTGAATCTCTTCATTATCTCCTCTTGAATTTGTCCAGATTAGGTGGTCTTCTAATTTAGGTGGAAGACTTCTTGAAAAGAGGGTAAGAAGATCTTGAGAGATTGTGTTGTAATTGGGAACCAATTCTGGAAAATCTACAGATTTAAAATTTCGTCCTTAGGCGTGCCCACGCCTAATCTTTGAATTTCGTTCAGATTGGGGATTTTCGAATTTCTTTCTTTCTTTTGCCTCTTTTTGATCATTTTTCGTCCTTAAAGTGTTGAAAACCATCTGTAAACAATTCCATTAATTTCGGATAATAATTTCAACACCTTAACAATAATTACGTCCAAAATATGTGCAATTAAATGAATTAACAGTTGACGTTTAAAGAAGATGAAAGAATGAGCAAACCAAGAATCTATAAGGTTTAGCTTAGTTAGAGACAACGATAGCCTTAGTTCATCTGGGCAACGTTTTTTGGCAGGTGAGTTAAGATGAACAAATTTTAAGAATCTATTTAGTAAATAGACATAGGTAAATTTATCAATAACAATAAGGTCAGTTAAGAGGTTTAAATCCACATACATAAGATTTGAAACTTTAGTGTCCAATATCCAAGAACAAAGTTCTATTGAATCAAGGCAAGTTATAACTTTGTATAAAATTGACCTGCAAAGTCGTCCTGGCGTTCACCATGATAGGATCATTAAGAGCTTTTCCTTTCATCAGTATCATCAATTCCTGATTTACCTATTAGTTGAATTAGTTGCAAAGGATCTATTAGTGGCCTTTCCTTTCTTTTTTTGTAATTCTTTAGGCCAATCTGGTATTATTCCATACAACTTAAAGCAAGTATGAAGTATCCTTCTGATACCCATTTCTTTTGCAATACATCTCACTCTTTTTATGGTCCTCCTTTCTATTTTATATTTGGCTTTCTACCCTCATCATTATGTTTCTTAATGTTTTATGTTCTAGTCAACACTGCGTTTATTCTCAATCAACAATTTCTTTAGAGGTTAAACTCATAATTCTAAGATCTGTATCCATAATCAACTGAATCTTGATTAGGTTTTGTGCATTTTTCCTTGATAAAACCTAATTTCACCTTCACCCTTAGAGTAATTATCATTTATATACTCAAGCTCAAATAGTTATTTCCATTAAAAAAAAAGATGTTACTAAGACCGTAACTGGATGTTCTAATCCTTAAAGATGCAATGAATTTCCATCGCTTTGTAATCTTGTTTTCAAGAGAGAATCTTTGTTCAATTCACTTAACATATCATCCATCTTGTAGTAAGAAGATCAGTACCAAAACAGAGATCACTGTCGGTGTTCATATCAAAAGCAATATTGAGCTTGACTAGGATCAGGATCAATAAACTGAGACCAAGAATCATGCTCTACTAATTGCAGAGATCGCAAGAAGCCACGAACAAGAACAATCCCAATTCATTTTAAATGTCAATAGGAAGAGTTTAAGGGCATTCTGATTTCCACTTGCATGGATTAGGCAATCAAGATCAATACCAGAGATGTGCTCGACCAAGGAGATATATAAGTAGATGAGATTCTAAATTCTTGAAACAAATCATTATCTAGTTCACCTTTAACACCAGTTAGGTAATCCTTCTTATGCCTCAAGTCTGAATGGAGACTCGATCTTATGTAAGGAACCCTCAAAATGAATCTGACTATTGTTTACTTGAGCAACCAAAGTGGATGAGAGATGTTCTTTTGAGGTTAATCCTTAAAGTTACAAGCTTCAACTTGCTGATATCGAACATAAGAAAATAATAAAGCTAAAAGGATGTTTTAAACCGATTGAATATGACTCATAAAGAAGAAGTGCATAATAAAAAACGATGATTTTTAGTGTGAGAGAGAGGAGGAGGTGAGGTGTAGGACATACTTTGTAGTTTTCAAGGACTTGTGGATTCCACTTTTTAATAAAAATTAACATTCATATCAATTAAAATTAGTTAATATAAAATATTAAGCTAAAAGTGAAATTTGAATTTTAAAGTTGATAATAGAATAATCCTAATGTTTAAGAGGGTTCAAATTAAACTCAAACATTTTAAAAACGTTCAAAATAGACCTTAAGTTAATAAAAAATTTAACGGGGATAACTCTCTGTCAGTTAAATACCACGTCAATACTGACGTGATATTGTTTTTATCTTTTGAACAGAAAATGTGCCTTATTACTACGTGGTGACTAGGGACACTAATGGGCTGACTCATGGGTCTACATTCAAATTTTTTTAATGAGCTAGCCCAAATTGGTTAGAGATCCAATTTTTCTAAGTAAAATAATATATCGTTTTGTTTAGAAAAGTTAAGCTTCGAATAGACCTAGGCTTGGGCAACTCAGACCTAGACTTAATACCAAAAAGGATGTTGTTTTATAATTTTAATTTTAAAAAATTGACGAAACGGACACATTGCATCTATATACGTGACAAGTGAGACTTATTATTTGAAATGTATTAAAATAAGCTTTATTGTCATTTTTTGTTTAATTTTTAAAAATAATTACTTAGTCTATTTAAAAATAAAAAGTAATATCACTTCAATAGTAACGTGACATGTAACTGATTAAGAGTTAACAATCAAATTTTTCTTCCACTCGTTCTGAATGTTTAGAAAATGTTATAGTTTAATTTGAATACTTCAAAACGTCAGGATTTAAGTTGTATTTTGTTATAAACGTTAAAGTTTAAAGTACACTTTTGACTTCCAACATTACTTTTAGACTATTAAATTTAAGTTAAGTTTAATGTAAATTTTTTCTTTAACTTATATTTTAATGCAAATATTAAAATTAAAAATATGTGTGTATACATATATATATATATATATATATATACATTAAAACCTTTTGATTTGAAATTTTTTCACTTAAATTATTTTTAAATTAATTATAAGATTATGAATAAAAATAAAATATGATATAAATCAAATAATTACCTTAAAATGATGGTAGCAACCTCGATTTTAAATCATGAAACTAATTTTATTACCGTCGACATCTTACGTCATAATGAATATTCTATACATTGGGTCGTGACTCGTGAGTTATACATACATATAAAGAAAATCTCCAAAAAGCCCCCAAACTTAGCAAAAACCTCTTAACTTGTCCCCTAGGCAACCTCTGCAAATCAGAGGCCTAACAACCCACAAACTAAATACCCAAATTTTCTTCACTCTTTGTTCGATTCAGTATGGCGAAATCCACTGTCGATGTCCCTGCCAAGGGTGGGTTCAGTTTCGATCTATGCAAAAGAAACAATATGCTTATGGAGAAGGGTGTGATTCCTCCTCGTACTAGGAAGACTGGAACCACCATTGTTGGGCTCGTGTTCCAGGTGTGTGTTGCTATATGTGAATTGTGGTTGTAAGTTTGTTAGCTTTTGTGTTCTGTGTATAATTTGAATGGAACACATCAGGGTATGTTGTTAAGGGAAGCGGTTCGTCTTTGTTTGTTTTAGAAACAATTTAAGGGTTAGTTCACTGATTGAAAGTAACGAGTCTGTGGGTGATTGGCATCTTTCTTTCTCTTTGAAAGCCCTAGCAATTCGCTCATTTAATTAATTTGACCTTATTCCTGTTTAATTGAAAGTGAAACTCTACTTCACAATGTCTTTATAGGAGGGCATCATTCTTGGGGCGGATACAAGAGCAACTGAAGGAACCATAGTTTGTGACAAGAATTGCGAGAAGATTCACTACATGGCTCCTAACATATATTGCTGTGGAGCAGGAACTGCTGCTGATACAGAGGCTGTAACAGGTATTTTGAGAATTGATGTGGTAGTGCATGCCCTCTGTAAAGTTAAATTGGAAAACTGATTTGTGTGGTAATTATTTTGGACTGATATAATTGGAGCTAATTTATGGCTTCCTGTTTGTATTTATTTAGACATGGTCAGCTCACAGCTGCAATTACATCGCTATCATACTGGTCGTGAGTCAAGAGTTGTTACAGCACTTACTCTTCTCAAAAAACATCTTTTCAGGTTGGTTTTTTATCTATGAAGTTTGCATGATTTGAAAATCATCTCTCTTTGGAACCTTTTCTGACTGCCTAATTTCTGTTTAGCTATCAAGGGTATGTTTCAGCGGCATTGGTACTTGGTGGAGTTGATTGCACTGGGCCTCACCTGCATACTGTAAAGCTTTTTTCTTCTTGAAGGGATTTGTGAATGCAGCTGGTTCTTCTGGTCTTACTAAATTCTGATTTCCTGTTAATGGAATGGCTTCGTTGCAGATATATCCCCACGGATCAACTGACACCTTGCCTTTTGCTACAATGGGTTCTGGTTCTCTTGCTGCAATGGCTGTTTTCGAGTCAAAGTATAAAGAAGGGCTTAGCGTAAGTGAGCTTGTTATAGGATTTGGTCTCTTTGAGTGAAGAAATTGAAATCTTAATGTTTCATTCTGTTATAATCAGGATGTCATCTGTTTTTGCATTAAATTACTTCCACATCTGAAGATATTTAATTTTGAAGAAATTAGACTTGCAGTTGCCTATGCCTGTGAAACAAAAATGTGGTACATGATGTAATTATATGACTTTGGTCTGATGTAAGGGTCAATTACTTTATCTTTGTAGAGGGAGGAAGGAATAAAGCTTGTAACTGAGGCTATATGCTCTGGTGTATTCAATGATTTGGGAAGTGGCAGCAACGTTGATGTTTGTGTCATAACAAAGGTTGCTGTTTTGTATGAACCACATCTCTATTTAGACATAAGGCATCATTAGCATATTGATGATGGTATCCCTTTTTTATAACTGGTACAGGGACACAGAGAGTATTTGAGGAACCACTTATTGCCAAATCCTCGAACATATGTCAATCCAAGAGGCTATACCTTTCCTAAGAAGACCGGTAAGTATCAGTTGGTTTCTTCCCAGACATAGAATTCACATTTCTAAATTGATAATGTTAAGTGTGGTAGAATTTAGGACATTTTAAGGTCTTTTCCGTCTTTTTTATGAAACTTGAGAAATTCTTTTTATTTTCTTTTGGTTCTTAGTCTTCATCATTTGGAATGTTTGTGATCCCTTGGAAGTTTGACAACATCAATTGTTTTTAGGTTTTGCTGGCTTTCTTTATTCTTTCCTTCCATTTAAGTGCTTATGAGGGTTAAAGCTGATGTACGACGGATGACCCAGTTCCTGATATCTAAGTTAATGAAAGAAAAAAAGTAATAAAAAAAATACATGGATCTAGTTTTCCGTATTATGGTTGCTGCAATTGTGGAACCAAATGGTTTTGATTTAGCTTTTCAAAGATGAAGGAACATGAACCCTCGACAAGTGGGTTTTATCTTGCAGCTGATATGATATGGATGGCATTTAGTCTTAAGTAATTCATTAAATATTTGTTTCAATTTCTCAGGATTAGGATGATATCACCTCTCAATGGTTAATTCTTTTTCATCTTATTGTGTCCTTTGCTAGTCAAGGAAAATCATGTCATCAGTTTTCAATGTGTGGACTGATCAGTCTTTTTGTTTTTGGACATTTCTGATTAGAACTGTTACTACTTTTGTGGTTGCAGAAGTTGTGCTTACAAAGATCACACCAATTGAAGAGAAGTTCCAACAAGTGATTAAAGTAGGTGATGAAATGGAGGAGTAGAGTTCATCAATGAGAAGACTCCTGTACTTTACGTCCGTTGAGATGATGCTGTAATTGTCAATCTCTAGTTTGAAACCCTCAATGACTTGGTATTTAAATGTTTTAGGCATCAACATATTTCTTGTAAGGGAGAATGTCTTGTTGAATATTGTTAAATGCTCTTCGGACCGTATGTCATCTTATTTTTTAGTACACAAGTTGCTGAAAGTTGTTTCGGTGACCATTGAACCAATAGCCCTCAGGAGCTGTACTGAAGTTATATTATGTTTGACAAACGTGGGAATAGCCCACAAACAAATTTGAAACTGCAGGAACTGATCACGTGGGACACATTAGGCATACTGAACACTTTTCATGTGTTCTACCAATATCTAGATCAGTAGGTTCGCATATGGACGTGGATATGCGTCTGAACAAGCACAGTTATGCTGGTGGCTGAAAGGAATGTGTAGGCATGGGATGGATGGGCACAGCTTAACAGATAGACCCCGTACTTTACGTGGAACTGGAAGCATCCTTAAAGTTAAGTGTATTGTATTGACACAAGGAATAGCCACTCCTTTTACCTGAACACCTCTGATAATGCTACCTAACAAATTTCTTATCTAATAAGTCACTTGACCTATTCCCTCCATACTCGCATGAATTTGCTTCTACCAAGTCAATTATTATTTGATTTTTAACATTTAATTTCAATACTAGGGACAGGACGTTTGTTACCGAAATCCTTAACAACCACAAACGTTACGCTGCGTTTGGTTAGCGTCTCTGGTAGCTGGAGACAGAACGGAACGGAACCGAACGGAACGGTTACAAGCATTATTTAACCACAACTCCTCACTCCTCTTTAATTAGATCCACAACCATAACTCCTTAGCTTCCAAACCTGATCCACAACCACAACTACTCGGTCATCTCCAAAGAATCAAATATGTTCATGAATATGAATACTTTGCTATGCTAAATAAACAACAATTCAATATCATCAATTCAGAATACCTCTCAAAACCCACAAACAATCAGTACAGAATATGAGAATTGGACATGCAGTACAGACACCCAAACCCAAACCGTTGCTCTCCACAATGGCAAACGTCCTCCATTTCCCACTCCAGATCAGGAAAACAAATGAACAAAAGCAGGTGGAGGAATTTCGCGCAACCACAAAACGAAGATCTTCGGAGGCACCGAAATATACAAAAACTTACCAGTGGAAGACGAGAAATGGCGTCCGAGAGAGTGTTGGCCACCGTGTGACGGAGATCCATTCGGAGAAGCTCACCGTGCGAGAGCAACGTGAATCTGGGACGAAGGGAAGGAGGAGTTAGAGAGAAAGATTTTTGGCGTCAGACGAGAGGGGTAAAAAAAACTTACCAGTGGAAGACGACAAATGGCGTGCGAGAGCAACCCCACCGTGCGAGAGCAACGTGCGACAACAGAGATCCGTTCAGACAACCCCACCGTGAGAGCAACGTCAGACAACCCACTGTGCTAGAGCAACGTCAATCTGGGACGAAGGGAAGGAGGAGTCGGAGAGAAAGAAGGGGGAGTCGGAGAGAAAGAAGGAGGCGTCAGACGAGAGGGGTAAAAAATCGAGCAGACTGGTCTTTTGTTCCAGGGGCAGGACAATCCAATTTCTGTCCGAGGGTTTTAGGGAAGACAGATATTTCTGTCGCTGTACACCGGAGACAGGGGACAGGGACAAGGAGACAGGAAACCAAACACCCACAGAGACAGGATTACTCTGTCTTGTCCACTGTCCCCGGAGATGGGGACAGTATCCAAACGCACGGTTATGATAGGTTTTACCTTAATTTAGGTACATCTTATGGATTTCTCTCAAATAGCTCATGCTTAACCATCTCTATCAATGTTGTGATCTAATCACACCTCTTATTGCTTGAATCTTGATGCATGAATTAATTATTGAATCTTCCATTTTTTTCTCTTTCAACTTAATCAATATAGAAACATTGATTAAAAAAAAACTAGAATTTCATTAAATCAAAGAATCAATCAAAATATATATCATAACAGGTTCATCCTTCTTAAATCTACATCCCAGTTTATAGAAAATAATAAAGAAAACAAGATAAAGAGATTGTTGTTCTTAAAACTTGAATATTAAAGGATCTTATTGGAATTTTATTTTGTTTTCAAAATTTGGCTTTTTTTTTAATCAAAACCCTTAAAATAGTTTTAAAATGACTTTTTAGTCTTTTTTGGCTAAAGAACCCTTTTCTTTTTGGTACCCTTTTTTCTTTTAAGCTTAAAACCTAACTTTTTAATGAGCTACATAACCCTAATATGGGTCCCTATAGTGGGTTGTGTTTCACTTGAAATTATCAAGAAATCTTTACCACCAACATAGGACCTATACAGATCCATATAAGGTGGCGTGTTTTTTAACTAGGGGAACATGGCTGTGTAGGGATTTGAAGGAGAAACATATGTGAGCACTAATGAACATAGCCTCAGCATAGTAGTGTGTAGGTTTTATGTTCATAAGTCTTCTAATTCTTTCAAAATTGCTCATATTTAGTCTAATTCTTCTCTAATTTCACTCTTTTTTCCTTTTATAGGTAGAAATAAGAATTAAAATCATAATACTTCTCAAGTTAAGTAAAAACTTCTCCAAAATACAACTAATATGATGTGTATATAGATCTAAAAGTAATGCACGACTAATATAATTCATGGTGCTATGAGTTGGAAAGGATTTTAACTTCTACTCTTGAATTCTTAGGCATAATAGGCATTGATGTGCTTGCATTAGGCAAATTGGAAAAGGGGCCTTATGACTGCCAAAAATTAAACCATAAGAAGGTTCTAACTCATTACTGATTCCTTATATGGTCTTTAAACTTAAGTATTTGTTTAAAGGACCAAGAGTATGTAGTCTTGGGATTTATTTTCCAAATTATATTCCTTCTAAAAATTGAGAATTGATCCATGAGGAATCATTGTCGGTGAAAAATTTCCAAATCCTTTTACTTAAAAGAACTTTATTCATTTTTATGATGGATTTAAACCATATACCTCCTTCTTCTTAGAAAAAATCTCAGTCTAACTAAGTTTGGATTTAAAGTATTCACCTCCATTTCCAATCCGAAGGAAGTTTATTAGCATCCTCTTATTAGCGTTGGATTAACTAATTGGAAGGGGCAAAGAGGAACATTAATAAACACTTATGGTATTTAGAATAAATTTATTAGAAGAGACCTACTTCTATATGTTAAGAAATTATCTTTCCAATATCCTATTCATTTAAAAAATTGGTAGTTGAGGTAGGGATCTAAGGCATATATTGAATCCTGATACCTATGATTTGTGTAAGATGATCACCTCAACTAAGCTCCCTATAGAAACATTAAAAGAGATTTTAAATATGATGATTACTAAACCTGATTCAAAGTCAATCAAGATTTTAAGGGATCTATTTTTAGCTTTGTAAAACAAAAGGATATCATTTGCAAAGGAAAGTTTAAATACTATTAGTCTCCTTAATTTTAGATGGCATTTGAACTCCTTGCAAGAGTTTATGTTTAAGGCAGTGAGTCTAATTAGTGCTTCAATATAGAGTGTGAAGAGGTAAGGGGAGTGGTAGTCTTTTTGCCTCATTCAGTCATCCCTTGAGCACCCTTGAAATGATAAGAAGGATCTCAATTCACTATGATGTTGAAAGAAGTACTAGTGACACACTAGTGTAATTAATGAATGTATTTTTTAAAATATAAAAGTTGTCATATTTTGGAAAAGAAAGCTCGAGCATATAGTGTTATATGGAAATTAAATTTAATAGAGCAACTTCTATTAGACAATTTCTTATGATAATTCTTTAAAAATCTTGAAGATGTTATCACCAATAAATGAAGATTCTTTTAACAATTTGCTAGCTTTGAAGAATTCTAGCACTACATTGGTAACTAACTCTTTTATAGAGTGCAAAGTTTTTTGAGAAAAAAAATGTATTCAATATATTTAAACTTAGTGCTACAATAGGAATAAGGCTAAAAAAGGCCACTTTTACCTCCTTCCTTGAAATTTTTTTTATAACTGAATCAATTCAATTCAAATTGGTAGAATGAAGAATGAAGGATCAAATATTTATAAGTGTTAAATTGAAAAAGCTTAAAATGCCTAATATATGCTAAAAATAGTGACTTCAGTAAAATAAAAGTTAACCTTGATCCATAAAAAGAGGATATAATTGTTATTTCAAAAGGGCAATTATATTGATGTTCCTTATTATGAGAATTGTATTAAGGGGAAATTTGGAGTCCATATTTCCATCATTCATCTAAAGAACACAAAACTTCTTCTTCAAAAAGAAATTTTGATTTTCTAGAGCATCTATGTAGAGGGTTACAGTAAATTTTATCCTTTTGGAGGAGAAGCTCATTACCATAATTGAGGCTTAACTTAGTTTGTATTAAGGACAATTTGTCCATATATTTGATTACTGATATTTCTCTTATAAAGTAGTTTTAATTATTATTTGATGGCTTGTAATTTTTTGATATACCTTAAGGAATCCACTCCATTCACTTCAATAATGATAACTATATTGATTGCCTCCTCAAAATTAGAAATGTTAATTAAGAAATTAAAGAATTTAAAAGGAGAATGCCTTAAACAATGGTTGAAATTTAGGTAGGACTCTATAAGATAGTGATACAAACAAATAAGGAGATCAAAATGAGCTTTGTAGTTATCAAAGTAACAAGCCATGAGGAGTTAATTAAGGAATAATCTAACTTCTTTCTAATGTCATTTATTAGATTGCTTGCTTCTCCAAGTGAAGATAAGGCCATCATATTTTGAATTAAATAGACCAAATTGAGTAATGAAGTTCCTGAAGTCTACATTAAGTAATTTCTTAGACAATACCATACCTTCTAGTTCATAACTAAATAAGGTGATTGATAAGTTGATATTCTTGATATATTTTAGCTCTATTTTGTCATTATTTTTGTATTGAATGATGTTGAATTGCCTTTAGTTTTTGTGAATTTGGTACTGCTGCTTTGTTTTCGGTGTTTGCAGATGTTTCAGGAGGAAAATGAAGATCAGAAGTTTATACGGTCTGACCGTGTGAATAGACATGGACCGTGTTTCCAGAAGCAAAAAAGTAAGCTAGACCCGAAAGGCACACGAGCTGACCGTGTATGTGCACACGGAGCATGTGCAATGAAGGTGAAAGCACAAGCCAGACCTAAAAGATACACGGGCTGACCGTGTATGTGCACACGAACCGTGTGCGACGACGTTGATGGTTAAAAGGCAGTTAACTAGAGGAGAATAAGAGGGGAGAAAAAAGGGAGATTTTGCAAAGGGTTCCAAATGAAGACAAGAGCAGTGACAGGAAAAGAATAGAGAAAAATCGTAAGAGGAGACTTGAAGATTGAGAATTCAAGATTCAAAAATCAACTGGAGTTCTTTCTCCTCCTCTTTACTTGTTATTTGTTTTGGATGTTTATGTTTATAATTTTTACTTTTAGGTTGAATTTAGTCATGACTATGTAAAATTTCTTATTCTAGGATATTTGTTTCAACTTGGGATATATGTATTAAACCTTATGCCTTTACTTTTAAAATCAATGTTGTCTTGATTTTTAGTATAGTATTTTGATCTAATGAAGATTTGATCTTTCTAATCTAGGGTTTCTAATTGAATGTTGACAGATGTTGAACTAAATATTGAAAAGTGATGTTTAATGTCTAAATTACTATATTAGACTTAATTGAAAGAATATCTAGAAACAGAATTCTTCATTAAGAGTATTTGAGATTAACCATTGTGTCCATTGGGTTGGATTCGATTTAGTCTAGGAAACTAGTTCAAAAATTAAAATCAACATGTCAATTACCTTCGAGAGAATTAATTGATAAGAGTGGGTTAATGAACTTAGATCAATATTTTATTTCATAAGGATAACATAAAATCTTTGTTGGAATAAATTCCTAGAATATTAGTTTAAATTCTGTTAATTGTGTATTGACATTTCCCTCACAAATGAATTTTCATATTCAATTGCTTAACAAATTTAGAGGGTATAAATTTAGTACTTTGACCTAGTCCTTGGGGATCGACACTTGATTGCTACAACTAAACCTGTACACTTGTGGAGCCTATCAGTGATGTTGAAGTCTCTTGTCACTAACCAAGGAAAAGTTTTGGAGGAAGTTATTTTGATCGATTCATTTTAGGGGTTGTATCTGTTTTAACTAAAGTTAAGAAACATATAAAAAATGACCTATATTTGAGTGTTTTAGAGAATGAAAGTCGTCGATGAAGAAGTTGATTAAAGAAAGGAAATAATGAGCCACAAAACAATATTAAGATTATGGTAAACCACAATTATACCATATAAGTGAGCTAAATGATCAGAGATAAGTCACAACTTCTTAGGCATCAACTAAATGCTCTTTTCCATTTTTTTTGAGTTTATAAAGCAACCATTTTGCTATTGATGTGAATTATGAATGAAAAACATAAAATAAAAAAAAAATTATCAAAGGTAAGTGCACTTATTGTTCCTATAGTATAGTTTTGATGAATTGAGAGTAAACCCACAAAGACCGTGACTGCTAGTAATTGTTATCTTTATATTATCTAATATAATATAATAAATGATTCATTTGAGAGAAAATAAAAATTCAAAAATAACAATTTAAAGAAATGATAAAGATTAAAAAAACTAATGAATAAACTAGATCTTACAATACTTTCCCCATAACTCTTCCAATGCTTTAAGTTCACTCTAACTTAAAAAATTTCTAATCAAAACAACCTAAGAATGCATTAACTCACTTCGTGAATTCTCATGATAGGTTTCACCCTAACTTTGAAAGATCATCGATCTTTAGCAACTTATACAACAATTATCATTTTTTTATGATTGAATCATAAAAAATCATCTCTCAATTGAATATATGTATTTAATTATTAAATTTTAAACTTTCATTCCTTAGATTAAAAATAATATAGAAACATGAATAAATCTCAAGAAAACTAGAAACTTCATTAAATGAAATCGTTAATTCAAAACATCTTGCATTAGGTTCCATATTAACTAGATATATATATCAATTAGTTCATGATAAAATAAAGAAAAACAACATAAAAATAGAGAAACAATAAAAGACAAAATAAATATCTTCATTGTTCTTAAATTTTTAAGCGCTTATTAAATCTTCATAGATTTCTTGTTTCCATTCCCACTTTCTTTTAATATCCTAATTCTTTCTTAACTCCTAAACTAGTCCCCCTCTTATTTTCAGCTACCTCTCCTTTGAACATATGAAAACTTAATTTTTTTTGCTCGATGTGGCCCCAATAAGAGACCGTATTGGGCTCTTAAACTGATTCACCTAATTTTCTAGAAAGTTTTATGTAAAAAATCATTGTCAATAGGGGAAGAACACAGGTTCGTGTAACCACCATATTGGTGACATGGGCTGAACATGGTCTAATGTCCTAAGCACTTAGAAAAAATTAATGTCCCTAAAATGAACATGGTTTAAACATGAGGGCATATTGTCATGTTACTTGAGTAAGCATCTACTTCAGAAACATAATAGTGCAAGTTTGAAGATGGGTAGTAACACATTATGATTTTATTACTGTTTTCTTAATCCTTCTCTTCAAGTTTAACAAATCTATTCCAAATTGACTTAAATTGTCTCCAAATTCATTCATTTTTCCTTTAAGGAGCTAAAATAAGACTTGGAATAAAATATAAATCATTCTAAGTTCCAAATCCTATAAAAAAAAATACCCAAATATAAGCACAATGCTTTAAAATATCATGTTAAGAACATAGTATAAGAAATTGCTTGTTCCCAAGCAAATCAATTTCAGTATCCTAACTCAAATAGGAGATAATTTGATAAAAGCATTAAACAAATAAACCATATCGAACAAGATTATCCACCACTCATTCAACTCCAAAGGTAATCAAGTTGTTTGGCAACTAGTTATATGCGTTAACTAAAAAAACAACTCAATTCTCTTCACGATTCTTTAAACTTCAACTCAATTCACAAAATTCAACTCTATATGTTAAATGAACATATTTAAACTCTTTAACATTTTCATACCCATTCTTAAAGTGCAAAAATATGAAATTTAAACAAAAAATTAAAGAGCATTTAGAAGCTTTTTTGAAAAGTCACTTACCCTTTTGACGTGAGAGTAAACACATTACCATGAATACCCTAAACATTCAATTAGATCAATGTTTCAAATGGCTACTAGACCACTATTTAACTTCAAAATTTTTATTGGTATAAAGGTAGTGGAGTGACATTATTTAATACTAAATTATTCAAACATTTTTTTCTTTTTGTAAATTTTTATGTAGGATAATAAAAATGGTCAAAAGAAGTCGCATTTATTAGATACATATAAAATTCATATAAAAAGCATAATGATGCTTATCAAATATCCATTCTCTTAATTCATGAAGCAAATTGAATTCAAAATTTTCATCAAAATCTTGGCTATTTTCCTAAACACTTCAAGTGAAAAGGAAAATCAAACTCATAGTAGATTATCTAAATCAATATGCTATCAAAATAAAAAGAAATTCTAAAACTTTCTCTCCATTATGATATAAAAAAATTAATAAGCATGGGTAATAAAGTTATAAGAAGTCCCTCCCCACACTTAAGCCATATATTATCCTCAACATACATATCATAAAAATAAATGAAAGTAAACAGAAAAGGGGACATAAATAAATTAAATGACTAGTAGTTCTTTGATTTATAAAAGAAAAGATGTAAGTCTTATTAAATTTATTAATAGATTAGCTTTCCATTAAAATATCATCTATCATAGTGAAGATATATAATAAATAATAAAATAAAATAAAATTGAAATGTGTTATTCATCTAAGGATTTGATAGAAGAATATAAGTGACTATCATCCAAGGGTCAATCACATTATCTACCGAAATTAGAGAAACCAAGATTCTATAATTATGACTCTGTGGCAATTGGCTTAGTCTCTCCTTGATGCTTGATTTTCTACTCCAATGCTACTACTATGGGATCGGACCCTCCTTGAGCCATTATTAGCTTAGAATCATCGGTTTCCTACTCATGTTCTAGCTCTATTGGTGTTAGCATTCTATAAGGCTCTATATGTTACCTAGGCTTTATTGTGTAGGCTTGGACGGATAGATTAGTGGGATGATCTTGATGTCCAAATTCTATGTCAACCTTACTAGTGTATTTGATATATGTTTAAATGTCGATTCATTTGATATACTACACTTAGTGATTGATGCCTTAGAAATGCTTAGGATACTTACTTTAGCTCATATTTGATCTTAGGTACTTTTAAGAAGTACAGAAGCTAAAATGACTCGAAAGCATGTCATTGAAGCCATCTTCTTCATTTCCATATTTTATTGATTCATGGAGCATAAAGAAGAAGATGATTGACAGAAGAAGAGGTAAGTAAGAATGTCAAATGAAGAACAAAGAAAGGAGAAGTCTCACTGCCAAACATTGGATTGCATAGCCGCAAGAGAACATCTCTCACGGTCGCGAAATATCTCTCATAGCCATGAGAGGGCCATGCATGGCTAATTCTCACACCTGAGAATTAACTTGAGAAAGCCAGGTGTCTTGGGTAGGTGTCACCCATTTTAAACCTAAATTTTACTACATAAGGAAAGGAGAGTGATGACAGGGAGGATATTCAGGACATAACCTAGTTGACAGTTTTCTCTCATTTTCTTTTAGGGTTTTCTTCATTCTTCAACATCAACAGTCGCGATGGAGAGGATGGCTAATAGTGAGAGCTTGAAGATGGAGATGGAAGGCTAACTTCCCAACGCTGGTTTAACAGGAATATTAAAGCCAAGTCAGGTTAAGTTATTTCATTCTTTTAACGTTATAATCTCTTTTCAGAGATTTGTGTTGCTTCTGTTTATTGAGTTGGGTTTTAGATAGATGATCTTAATACATTATTTTGATTGTTCTATTTCGAACTTATTGCTATAATGTTAAATGTAATCTGTAATTGTTACATTTGATGTTTGTTAGTAGCTTCTAATGATTGTGAATTGTTAAGAACAACATAATTTAGGTTAGATAACCCGAACGTGTGAGGTTACTGCCTATATTGGTCATTTTCACTTCATAATGTTGCTGCGAAATTGAATCTAGAGATTGTTTCCTAGGTTATTCACTAGTTAGGTTTAATTAATGATCGTATCTTAATTAAACATAACCTAAGGGAAAACCAGGATTATCAGAGCATACTGTTAGTCTTAGATCAATAGTTTAAAGAGAGTTGTAAAGATGTTAGGATAATGGAATATGCTTGATTGTGCTTAGGTCGAGATTCTTTAATCATTTTCGATTTCTTGTTTTAATTTCTTTTCAATAGTTTAGTTCTATTTATTTTCTAAATTGCTAAAAATCCAAAGAAAACCCCCTTTATATTTTTCTTGCATCAATTAATTTTTTTTACAGAAATTAACCAAACATTCTTGTGGATTCGATCTCGACTCTTCATAACTATAAATTTTATTATGTAGAGTCAGGTAAATTTTGCAGTACATTCGGCACGCACTGTCAGTATCCCTGATCTATTGTATATATTTCTCTATATACACTAAAATGGATGGTGGGCTTGTGAATGAGTGGCTTAGATTGCAAGGTAGTGTTAGTATTCTTACATACTCCTAGCCTAATATCCTCTTACTATAGAAGGATGTCGTTTCACTATACGTAATATGGTGTTGATTAGGGAAAAGTGTTAACCTTATGCATCAAATAACTTAGGATCTTAGCCACACATCAGTAACACCACATCTAACTTCATTGTTGGTACTCTTTCATGCTCCTCATCCCTAGCATGCTCTCTCTATATATGGACATCCTCCACTATATATGGTGGACCCTATGCATCAACTAAAAGCTCCTCGATCCTCATTGCCTATAGATTGTTTATGGTAAGTAGGATGGAAGTGTAAAGCACTATCACCTCGTGCTCATCATTGAGCACTAATAATCTCCTCACCAATTGAGTAATCACAAAACTGCTACCAATCACACTAAAGTTTGATTGATGTAAATGCCCTTAAGTGAGTTGAATAAACGTATATCCCAAATGTGTCTAAACTTAATAATGTATACAATAGAAAAAGAATAGGTCCTAGTGGGTTACCATACTTATGTTGTCATACCAACTACAAGAAGAGTGAAGAAGAAGCTTATGCACATACCAAATCAATGAAAAGTATAAAACAAAAGCTTTGGACCATGTTAGTTGATAAGGCTACACCAAGGCTACAAGATGCTAATAATTGGTGGTATAGACCTTCAAGTAGTCTCAATCAAGCTAAATCCTACTGGGACTTATGGTGGAAACTTGATCCCCATAATATAGTCTGGTGTGAACATCAAACAAATTATAACTAAAGTGATGAAGCATGCCTCCTAGCCGAAACCAAATCATTGAATTATCATCCCAAGAAGTCTTGATTTTATCCATTTATACCATAGACATAAATTCCAATGTCTTCTCTAATAGACTAGTTCTTAAATGTCAAATACCCCTTAATAAGGTGAATTTATGTGTTTTAACTTCAAGTGTATGATGTATTTATAGTTAGCAATAGTGAGTACATATTGATACCATGAGGATTATAAGTACTAGTAATAACTCTTTTCCTATTATCTAATCAACAATCAAGGCGATATTGATAAATCATATTTAAAATAAAAGAAAATAAACCATAAGCAAGTCAACATAATTAATTAAACTGGAATGAAAAAGAATGAAAAATCAACCAATAAATAATGGTACTCAAATTTTGATTTCCCCTTAAGAATTCTTATGCAATCACGATTTTACTAAACAATTTAACCTAAAGTTCATTGAACCATGGAAATTCTTTTATTTTGGTAATACCTTTCTTAATATTATTAACACCTAATTTTAAGTAGATTAATTGAAATCTTTTTCTAATTAAAACCCTTAGAATCTGGAAAATTTATGTTATCCTATCTCTAGGTTTGCATACAACTCCTTTTAGTTATGTTAAATCTATTCATACTTTGGATTTTTATACTTCAATTGTATAAAATAATACATGAATCAACATGTCATTAACGTTAATTCAAGAATAATTAAAAAATATAATTGAATTTCAGTGAATCTAAAAAATTATTTAAGCTAAGATAAAATCATTACTATGGTTCATCAAATCTAGATACAAAAGAAACTTATACTATTAGAAAAATATCAAAAATCAAGAAAAAGATGAAAGTCAAGGATGACATATTTGAAATCTCTAAAACCTTCACTTTAGATTGACGAAAAGCTACTTTGAAAGGGTTCCTTAGTTGTTTTTTATCCTTTATTCAATCTAAGGTTTCTCCTTATGTCCAGAGCCTCCTCTTCATTTATTTTCTTAATTTTTCCCTTTTTATAGTTCAAAAATTAGCATTCTAGATGGTACACAAGCATCAACATGGGCAGTTTGGTTGCCATATTGAATAAAAAGAATAAAACCCACAAATTTGGAAGCTTAAAATATGAGTATGAGAATCAAAACGAGTTTATTGATCCCTAAGATAGGTATGTTGATGACCACGTAACTCTTTGGATCTTTAAAACCAATTATTTTCATGCAGCATGTCAGTATGGGCATGTAGTCGTTAACTCTTTAGTGTCATGTACTTCTTTAACAATTTCATAATCTTGTCAAAATAGCTCCAAATCTCCCCAAACTTGTCCCAAGTTTTTCTTTTTGTTCCAAATAACTTAATTAAAACCTAAAAACATAATGAATTAAGTACCAAAAACAATAAAAACGTTTAAATAAGTAGTTAATACGAACAATTAAGTACTTATCAAACTCCCCCACACTTAAGCTTTTACTTATCCTCAAGCAAATTAGTTTCATTACTCTCAACTTAATAAGAAACAACTTTAGGAAAGAATTAAACACATCAAAGATATCTATCAATATTTTCCATTATTCATTTAGTTGCAATCTTTGTTGAATTGTTAAGCACTCAACTACTTGCATTAAATTATAAATCAATCTAATTAACTCCATAATTCTTCAAATTTTAACTTAATTCACACCATTCCATGTAATGCATATAGTGAACATATATGAGAAAAATGTTAAAACTTTTATACATTTTCAAATCCTTTATTAAAAAAATAATTTTAATTAAAATAAGAGCATTTAGAAGCTTATTTGAAAAGTCACCTAGCCTTTTAACACGACTAAGCACTTTATAATGAATACTCTAAATTACTCAACTAGGGCACTATGTTAAATAACTACTAGCACTACTATTTGACAACGACCTTTTTATTAGTACAAAGATAGTGAAGCAAAATTATTTATGCTTATTTATTCACGTACTACTATATTTTTTCTTTTTATTTTTCATGTAAAAGGTAATGAAAATACACAAAAGAAATTCATAGTTAATGTATGTAAAAATTATCATAATGTAAATCAAATATCCATTCTAAAAATTAATGAACTAAATTAAAATCAATTTAATCATCAAAACTCATAACTATTTGGTGAAACATATGAAATCACATTCACAACCAAACTCACGATGAATCATCTTGATCAACATTCTTTTAAAGGAATTCCTAAATTATTCATTATTAAGCTAATATAACAAATATGACAAGCTTGACTGTTAAGTCCCTCCCCCACACTTAAGTTTTACATTATTCTCAATACACAAAACATGTAAAACAATGAAAAATAATGGTATGAGGTGAGGATAATTGGTACTCCCCTAATAGTAAAAGATTTTTATCTTTATCCAATGTCATCAACATCCATCTAGTTTCGGAGAAATCTTATTTACCCTTAATGCATTGGGGTGATATTACATTCATAGACTGTGGAACTTCATTAAATCTTAAGTACAAAAATTAAAACCATAAGACTACAATTATGAAAAGAAATCTATAAATGGAAATCATAAAACTACTCAATAAAAATAAAAGCATGTAATTGCTTCCCAATAAGCACTTCTTTATGAGTTTTGTAGCTATACTTCTTAACAAGTCTTTCTTCAACCTAGGTCTATAAGCAGCAGCTTGCTTACACCCCTTTTCTCTTATAAGTATTCATTAGCCTACAAATAGGCCATATATTACAATATAATAAGGAATTCTAATCCCCTTTTTAGTAATAAAATGTCAATATAGCAAGTGATAATGAAACCCCTTAAATCTTTGTTTGACTCTGACAATTAATTATATGGGATGTTGAAGCCCATTATACTTAAGATGACTATCGATAATTCCTTTGTAGCCTCCTTATTTGCCTCCTCCTTTTCATCTTCCTCTGTCCTTTTTCTTCTCTTCTTAAATAAAATTTTCCTCTTTTTCTTCAACCTTTAGCTCCTCTCCACTCCTCAAAGTTGTTGTATTCATGTATTTTCTTTGTATTCATGTATTTTCTCAAATTTGGTTTGGTGTATCAAAATAAAATACTAGGCTTTACAGTTTTATGGAGGGAAGCCTTGGTTAAAGCAATAAATTTCATAAGGAGATCCTCGAGATGTTGATGCTCCTTTTGCTACTATTGTTACAAAAATCTAAGTGAAGTGTGATTGTTCCTTACAAAGTCGTAATAACTACTCCACTCTAAATCATAAGTATTCCCATATAGGGAGTCTTAAGGCCAGTTCTCCATATAGATTAGATGTCCCTATATATATTTTGTCCCTAAAATTCATGATTTACGTGGTTACTCTTATAATTGCAACAAAATGCCATAGATGTTTATTGAGCTTCTAAATACACGTCACTATGCCTCTTATTCTAAGCTATGAAAATGAGTACCCAAATCCTAAAAATAAGCAACACACATAAAATCAAGAAAGAAAGTTTTAAAGAAAAATAAATAAATTAAAAATAAAAGAAAAGAAAAGCAAATGTGAAAGAATGGATAGATTAATAGAAATTAAGGTTTCCTAATATCTTAGTCATTTGTAATAATGCCAAAAATTTAAAGATGTTAACTTATGTTTTCTAAACGTAAGAGCACAATGTAGTTGTAGCTAATACTGCCGAGTATAGGTTGATCTTATAAGGACTATGTGTACTAGTAACAACTCCTTTGTTTGGAAGGTAAGTAATAACATTAATTTAAAGTGAATTAGTGAAATGTACACTTAACAACCATTAGAAAATGGTTAGCCAATACAAGATCTATAGTGCCATTGGTATACTCTTACTAAGGCCTTCTTAGGATCTTCTAAAGTACAACTTAAGACTCCTTTGATTTACATAACCAAAGACAAGTTCAAAGCTGAAGTATATTCTAAGTCTTTCATCCTTGTCAAAATTACCATTCAAAACTTAACATAAAAGCTAGTCCAACAAGCATTTATGTCTAACAACTTTGCCTCATGTAATTTGAATCCCCCTAAGGACTTCTTATGCAATCATGATTTAACTAATCAATTTAATTTAAAGTTTATTGGACTACGAAATTTCCTCAATTATGCTAATATCTTTCTCAATACTTTATAGGGGCGTAGCTAAAGATAAATATTTAGCTATGGATCAATGTATAAATTGGATTTGTGCAGTGATCATTGCGAAAAGAATGGAACACCATCTCACATTAAGTATCCGAAAAAAGTGGCATTTGTGTCATGATCTGATATTTATAGCCTTTATAGTCCCTCTTCCTTTCACTCCTTTCTTCCTTTTGTAACTTGTTTTATAAGCTAACTATATGGTTTCTATTTGATTACATTGTAATGTTGTAAAAGTTTCACTATAGTTAATACAAATTCATTAAAATTACAAAAAAGACTATTAGCACTTAATTCTAGGTTGATTAATTAAAATATCTTCTATTTAAAACACCTAGAATCACATTAATAGATTTATGAATTCACCATTTGTTTCGACCCTAATTCAAAATATTTAAGTCGATCTATCTCTAGCTTTGCATACAAATCCTTTTAATTTTGCTAGATCTATTCATACATTAGATTTTTTTTCAACATGCTAGCAATATTAATTCAAGAATAATTAAGAACACATAATTGAATCTCAATAAAACAAAAGAATTAATTAAGATAAATTTAGGTTTTTCTAATCTAAATGGAAAAATAATTTAGATGATACTAAAAAAACATCAAAACTGAAGAAAAAAGATAAAATCAAGGATAACATGATTGAAATCTTTAAAATATCCAAAAAAAATTCACTTTAGATTGATGAAAATCCACTCCAAAGGAGTTTCCTTAGTGATTTCTCATCCTTTGTGTTTATCTAAGGTTTCTCCTTATGTTTCTCTAGCCTCATCTTTACTTTTCCTCTTAATTTTTCCTTATATAGTTTAAAAGTGTTATACAATGATTATCATAAAAGCATTATTTTGAATGAAAAGAATGAACACTCAAATCTAGAATGAACTCGAGCTCAAAATGTGAACACAAAATCGATATGAGAATGTTAATGTTGTGTAACTCTTTAAAGCTTTAAGACCACTTATTTTGTATGAACTATGTCAAAGTGGGCATATTATGTTCAATATATGCTTGTTGACAATAATATGAGCATATTGGTTCCTATATACTTTTCTAGCATCTTCATAATTTGTTCAAAATAGCTCCAAATCACCCTAAACTTATTCCAATTCATTCCTTCTACTCCAAATAAGTGAATTAGAACCTAAAATCATACTATGAACTAATTAAAGACCAAAAACAATAAAAGTACTTAAATAAATAAGTGAAATGCACTAAATATAAAGCTAAAAAATTGAATAATTTAGTGATTATCACCCATCAAACTCTATGATCCTCCAAGTCTGGATACCTTAATACTCCTTAGTCTTGGCTCAAACTTCTTTTTTTCAAAAAAGTTTGTATTACTTTAGCTGAATCTCAGTTGTAAAATGGAGGAGTAGGTGCCAACAGTTCCTTTATAATTGATATAGGTGATGGAATCTCTATTGAGGAGCCCAATGCAAACTAAGATTCCTATCTCATCTACAATAGCGTAAGGGTGTTGCTCGTCGAGTAATAATAAAATAACCTAAAAAAATTATCAAACTTGCTCCTAATTATGTTAGATATAATCTTATATTAGTAAAAGTTGGTAATGTAAAATGCCTAAGATACAATATTAGATATCATGTATATATCAAATTAAGTTATAGAAACCATGTAAATGTTAAAATTCCCCTTCATGAAATTATTAATAAACCATATGATCCTCTAAAAATGCATTAACTTTTTATTATATCATTTTTCCCATTTATTGATACATGAACAAAACTATACTTTTTTATGTCGTCATTTTGAATACCAAAACAATTAATATCATGCATCAAATTTCCTCAAAATCCAAACGTCAATCATTTATTAAACCCATAAATTAGGTACATGTTAAGATAGGGGGAGAGTTATTTCTTGCCAAATAAGAGTAATAAAATGAAATGCAGCTACCTAATTTCTAAGAGTACATTTAATTTAATACAACTTAATATCAATTCATTGATGATATTATCCTTAAGAATGTAACAACCTTACACACAAGTAAATAAATTCTAGGGCTTGCAAAAATATTGTGCTATTCATATATAATTAAAACATGAATTCAAGCTATAATTCATCCTATCATAACCATAATAGTCTCCAAAATTTTAACAAAGTTGATACTTATTAAGTTCAAACCATAAGTCCCAACCATTCTCTTTAACCAATCCATAATTAATGATAAAATTGAAAGTAAATTTTAGGGGAAAGAAATACATGGAATTTACATAAATAAGGATAAAAACAGAGGAAAAAGTTATCCAAAACACCAACAATACCCCTAATTTTGTATAATCAAGATATCTTTAAGAATAACACACCTAATCTTAAATCCTTTTTGGTCGGTGAGTAAAAATAAGGGGGAATTAGACTGAGGAAGTTGGGATTCACTAGAATTTGCAATAAGGAGTGTTGATTATAGAGGAAATTGTTAAGATAAGTGAATAAAATCTTTTGTAGACATTATTTTATTGCATTAAATTACAATTGAGCAATGAATTTATAAGGTAAAATGTTAGGTTGTGTTCAAGACATGGAGCATATTATGTTTATATTAATAAGGGAAACAAGAGGTCTATTGATATAAACTAAATAGGATTTATATTTAAGAACTTTTTTTGTAGCATTATAAATATGATTTGGACACTTTTAGAGGATTTGATAATTAAAATGAGATACATTTTATTCTATGATTTGATTATACCTCTTTAAATGAAAGGAGTCAATTTGGAGAAGAATTTAGTTATTTTAGAGCAAACTTGTAAGAAGTGAAGAAAGACCTAAGAAAATGACACCCAAACACATCTATGTTTAAGTTGTGTTCCATTAAGGATCATTTTGTTTCTCCCCACTCACTCAATACACCCCTATTTTAAGGTCATATTCAACAATATAGTCTATACATGTGCCCATGTTAGTCCTGAGATAGTGATGCAAAGTTTTTTTAAAAATTATATAACGTGGTGAAAAATATCACAGTATATAAACAAACCAATGTTAAAGTCATGTCAGGCAATAAAAAAATGAGTTTAAATTATTAAAAGATGAGATAATCAGATAGAAGAAAGATTTTGTACATAAAAGAGTTTGAAAGTAGAAAAGAGTCATTTAAAATACAAATACAATAGTGAAAAATCAAGGGAAAAGTTACTTCTATAAGAAGAATAAAGAATTCAACAAGATTCACTAAGAACTCAAGATTCAGGATTATGATAATGACTTCCTTATCTTTTGTTGTTTCTTGCTTTATTATGATTATTTCTTTTTTATTCAAGAATTAAATAGGATATATATTCAGTTCAAATAAGCCTTAGGATGAAATGTGTTCAATTGACCTTTTAAGTTAATGGATTATCTAGTTTTCTTAATATTTATTCATATTCTTATAATATTTTGGAAAATAAATAATTTCATTGACTAATCCTAAACTTGGGCAAAATTGCAATGGTAATACATAATTTAAACCATATAATAGACCATTCAACTAATGAAATCAATGAAAAATAGACTTAAGATCTTAGTTGTTACAATTTAGCATTTCTCCTAGATGAACATTTAGTGTATGAATTTTATAATAAGAACTCCTTTACAAATTCCATCTTTCTCTTATGGATAAGCAAGCCTATAAGCTTTGTGAACCTTTAAGATTTCCCTAATCTAACATACGGTGTTATAATCTATAATATGTTATTCTCATGAGATCCTTATAAATATTTTTGTAATTTCTTTGTCTTTAGATTGAATATAAACAACAATTAATAGCAGTTACAACGAAAACACTATCCTTACTCAACTTATTGGTTATATCATTAGCCCATTTTAAATTATCCCCCCATTTCATCTCCCCATAATAGATATTCATCAAATGTTGCCTCATATTCTAAATGGTGTTGGAACTAAAGATGGGGAATATTTTATGGAGCTACGTCACAACATATGTATAGGTAATCAGTGGTGTTTTAGATTTTTTCTTTGGTCTTTAACCTCTACTTTGCTACAAGCTAACTTATGAATGAAGCTTTTGGTATAATTTTTCTTCCATACTATATCATACTATTGAACAAGTTTTATTTAATGTAAAACCCTTAATATTCCGCAGGTATATGGATCGTAACTTGTAGTAATTGCGGTGTTGATCTCACAAGGAACTAGCTAAAACTAAATGAACTTTAACTTTGTCTAAGGTTGTAAAAAAGTTAATTAAATAAAAAAACCAGAAAATTAAATAACTGAGTATGAGTTGAATGAAAATAAAATTACGATATTAACGTAATTAAATCAAATAGAGCATTAAACAGTTTAACAAATGAGATGTCACAATAAAACAAGATAGATCAATTATGAGAGTATATGATCCATTTTATCATCATTTTGCTACCTTAACCACTTTTGATTCAATCTATATAGATCATAGATTTTTAAAGGGTTGATTGATCTCTCTCAAGAGCTAATCATTTAACTTCAATTAATAATCCCTAATTGATTCAAAAATTCTAAATTTGCAATCTCTCAATTAACAAAAATAGTCTAACGTTTTTATCTAGTTCTTAAGCAATCTATCGGATATTCAGGTCCTCAAATATGATCTCTCTTTGTATGACTATCGATTTGATATTTATGAGACTTATTAGGATGATAAATCTAATTGCCCAACCTCATCATAAATCTAATTGCCCAACCTCATCATATTTAATCTCTTGATTTGTTATCAAAGTATATGTAACCATAAATATCACAACACCCAACATATCATTGACATCAAAAGCAATCAAGTCATAAAATTATTCAAAAATAAATCCTAAAATGAAATTAGAACATCATCAACATGTTCAACATCCTCAATCCCAATTCATAGATTATGATGGATGTAAATAAATAAGAGAAAGAAGAAAATAACTTGAATGCACTAGGTTAGAGTGGTTAGACTCCTGCTACAAATGCTCCTATTCTCTTCTCTCCTATTTAATCTTCCTCTAGTTTCTTTTTCAATTTGGAAAATGGAGGCTAGGTCTTGTTTTGGGTCTTGTTATGTTCTTATATAGGTCATGGGTCATTTAGGGTGAAGTCTAGGTTTTACCCATGTTGATTTGTCGAAAAAGACCCTCCAAATATCAAAATAGAATGAGATCCTTGCATCTGTCGAGTGCCCTGTCACAATTATGACACTGTAAAAATGCCTTCTATCATAATCGTGGCATAGGCATCACGATCGTGACCCAATGTGAAACTCTTCTGTTATGACTATGAAACTCAAGTCACGATCGTGACACTAGGGAGAGGTCTTGTTGGACCCCGAACTTTCAGTGGAAATTCTTCTGTCAAGACCGCGACACTCACGATTGTGACCTTGCTTTTTAGTATGAGCTTTCTCCAACCTCCTTCAATCTTCATTTATCTGAGTTTATACACTAACAAATGCATCAAAAAACCTCAAGCACACAAAATTAAGGTCCAATAACATGTCTTAAGCCACATGACACTTAAAAACATAAACACACGATCACATTAACATAATTCTAATCCTAAATATGCAAAAATCATCTAATCAACACCTATAACACACTAAAACATGTACCAAAACATAATGTAAACTAAAACTATCAACATACCCTCACTTAATTTAAAAAGAATTTCTTGTCCTCAAGCAAAAAAAAACTCAAACACACCAAATAATAACACATACATTCATGCACATGCAATAATGATACAATGGAATCTAACTTCGTGAAACAAATTTAACCTCAAGCAATAATCATTCAAGTTGTTCCAACGTATTAACTTATGCAATTTATGGCTAAGCACTTTGGATTGAATATACCTACTAATGAAGACATTAATGTCATATTCATTCACCTAGGCACTTATAGCACACATTGATAATTAGTAGTCAATTAAGATTGCAACTATCACTAAGTAACTTTTCATGAAATTTCTTTCTAGTTTCAAAGATCGGTAGGATTTATTTATTGAAACACCATTTTTTAAATTTTCTTTAACATTGACATAGTCTTTTGACACGAAGGCAAACATATGCAATGAAAGTCCCCCAATTACTCAACTAGGTCATGTTTTATTAATTAGCATGGTTGGAATGTCATTCTATCCTTTTGACACGAAGGCAAACATTTATGATGAATGTCTCCCAATTACTTAGCCATATCACATTCTCAACTAGCTCCTAACTCTGTTCATAACTCGAAGGCTAGTGGAATAGTTATTTGTTAAAGATATACAAAAAGAATTTTCACATTTCATATAGCCTACCTCATTTCTTTTAGCTAATAGTCCTCATGAAAGGAGACTAATGATGCTACTTATTCAATTAACTTATAATTATATATATATAACAAATTTCCTAAGGTGAATGAACCGACATCATATCCTCATTAATATGCATATTCAATCAAATATACTTAGAACACAAATTTCATAAGCTAATACGTCTTTTCAACTTAAAAGACTATGTTCAAAGCTAAACTAATTCCATCAAGTTATAGCCATTAACACATTCACACAATTCACACTTATGCTACACACCATGTCAACTTAAGGAAAAATTAAAAACATGATATGCAAAATTCACATTCATGATGACAATAACAATGCAAACCTCCCCACACTTTGACCACCCATTGTCCTCAATATAAGGAGAACAAACTATTAGTAGTGTGCCTTAGGCCAATGGACATATGTGATGTTTGTACCAACATTATGACTTATTAATAATATATTATAAGGAATTCTTTTATATATGCATGTATATTGTTTATGTAATGTGATTTACGTTCCATGAATAGTATTAGGCTTATGTCATCAAGTATGTGACTTGATAGTAAAACCAT
>JANZLH020000138.1:1878938-1892741 GCA_026770325.2 Erythroxylum fimbriatum
ATCTCAGTCATCTATTTATATAAGATTTACACGAAACTTATAAGATTCATTTGACAAAATAAAGATAAGATAAAATAAACAGAAAATTCTCGCTCACAAGACAGGCGGGCAAGTAGGGGAGAGAAGGGAGGTGGAAATTAATTAAGCAAAAAAGGATTAATTAATATTTAATTAATAGCGGAAAGTATATAGTCTTTAACTATTTAAAGTTCACATGGAAGCATGTGAGTGGGACCCGCTCAGTTGGTGAATGTGTGTTGGACAGTACAACACCGTTTTTCCCGGGACGGAGGTCTGTTTGTCGGACTGTTTTGGTCTATCTTTTATTTATTTATTATTTTTGCTTTTTGGATCTTTTTATTATTATATTCAAATTTTACACGTTGCAAGGTATAAAATTATAACTTTTTACTCATTTATATTTAATATAAACTCTTATCCAACTAATTTGAACATATTTAAAATATATTTTTCTTGTTATGTACAATTTAATTCTTAGCAAAAATATCGAAACATTATCCGACGGCAAAAAAGGTTCAACTATGATCTAACTTAACTTGAAATTAATAAATTTAGCTTGAGTTGGTTGAATTTCGAGTAAGGCTCACACTTTTTTTTTGTATAATTTTAAGCTTCAGACCTAAGCTCGAGTTGCGAGTCTCGAGTTACCCAACTTGATTTAGGTTGAAGCTTAAAATTTTCTTATAAAACAATTTTGAACTTTTTAAAATAAAACATTAAATTTAATCGAACTTCGAGCAACCAAAACCTTACTGGATCGACTCTAGGCCTAGAGCTTCGAGTCAGGTTGAGTTTGAGCTCCAAAATAAATTTGTAGGCCGGGTTTGAGCCTAAGCAGACCCTACCTAACTTGGCCTATTCTAACCCTATCTTTATGTAATATTTAAAGGTTATTTCTCTTTAATTTACTTGTAAGAGAAGGTATTACTTATTAGTGTGATTATGTTTAGATTAGCTGACAATCATTAATTTTAGGTCCATGTGCATCTTTTCAATAATAACCAAGTCTCTTTTTAATCATTTGATATATTAAGATGCACATGGGGCCTATATATATATATATAATTCAATAAAAATTTTAATAACATGTGAGGTATGAAAAGGTCCAATAGAGACTTTTTCCAAGTTGATGTGAATGACGTATATGTAAATTTGTAAAAAATTTTGCAAATTTTTTTGGAAAATTTTTTGTATTTTCACAATAATTATTGAGCTTAATGTTTTTATAAAATAGTAGGGGAGATAGTATTTTAAGTAGCATCATTCATTTTATTATAAAAATAATTTTATTTACATATGATAAATAATTGTCAGGAATTTTAAATTTTTTAATCAATTCAGACACACATTCAATATGTAAGATATTATGGATAAAAATATAATAAGATAAGGAAATATATATTAGGAAAAGACTACAACAATAATACCCAAAATAGTCACACTGAAATACAGGGTCTGAAAGGTCCAACAATACTCAACTTTATCCCTACTTTATAGAGAGACTATTTTTGATAAATTCGTATATAATACAAAATAATAATAATAATAATAATAATAATAATAATAATATAAATAAATATGTTTAAATAAATATATAAAAATATGTATTGCAATACATGATATAGTAAATATAGAGCATGGTAAATATTAACAATAAAAAATAAAATAAATAAATAAATTAGAAAAAATATGAGTACAGTAATAAATCAAATAAGCCATTACATGAAAGTAATTAGGCAAAATAAGAAACAGTTTAGGCTAAATAATTAGGAGGTAATTATTAAATAGTTAAAATATTAAAGCTAATTATAAAATGAAATCTCCAAAGAAAATTTTTAATATATGTTTCATGCCTAGGAAGTGTTATAATTATTATAAATAATAAAAATTATTGATATAAAATAAAAGTTTCTTTATTTAATAATACTCACTAAATAATGACTTTATAATTAGCATTCAATACAATATACTATACAGGGTATGAAACTTGAGTCCCTCTAGAGTCTAGACAGTCTACGAGGATTAAACATTGGCAAATGCTAATTTATGAGGTTTAGGACGTGTGGAACTAAGAAGCTCTGCGACAGTTGCATGGAAATGCACGCACTGAAGAGATCACATTCTCACATATTTTTATGCAAGAAAACACACGCATGACATGCCCGACATGAATCAGAAAAAAGGTTTGATCATTTGATGTAACCCACAACTTTGTCGATGATACTCCACTATTTAAAATGTGAATGAATACTCGAATGGGGTTTGATTAAATTCTCTCCAATTTGACACGAGATGCTTGGGAAAGTCAGCTCAAAGACACTTGGAACTCGATCTTGGTGTCCATTAATATTACTGCAATGAAAAGTGAAAACCCTTTGAGCAGATAGAGTACTGTTTTCAATGTAGTTTGGAAGCTCAATAACTCGTATCCAGGTGGAAACTGATCATGCAAAAGGGTCTTGGAATCTGTGCTTGTTAATGGTTTCAGAGCATCACGTATCATACTTGATGATGGCTTGTAGTGATCATTCATGATCAGTGCTTTCTTCTTCTACAGATGGTAGTTCAGTTCATGATCGGAAGACAGGCCATTTCCGGGCCAGCCAACATGTCCTGAGCACATGGGTACTTGTCTTTTTCTGGTTCTATGTTAGCTTCGCTTCACACATGATTAATGGATAATACATACCCCCCTTATATCTAATAGACTGGTAAGGCATCTTCTCTTATGTCTAGAGGAGTTGAAAGGTCCAAAAACTAAAATCACTACTGCAACTATCATGTCATGTTTTATTTGTTCTGTTCTTTAAGTGATTTGAAACATACTGAGCAGTGGGGATGAAATAATCTTTGTTTTGTTTATGGAATTTGTAGGCTGGATCGGAGAGTCCTACAAATGGGCATGACATCAACAATCCTAACTGGTATATCATCTTCTCATCCAAATTCTGTCTCTGGGATCATTTTGAGCATACTAAAATGCTAAGAATCAATTAATGTGTAACTGTTAGTGGTTTAGCAGCTACAGGAAATAGCATTATCAAAGTCATTTTGCAATCCTTTCTTTGGCAGTGAAAGTTACCTGGCTACGATCACAAGTACAACATGGTAATTTTTTAATTTTTGACCCTTTTGTAGTTCTTGGAATTGCGCTCCTTTTTATTAGGTGATTGGAAATTTTTGATTTTTTTTGGTGTAATTATGAAATGGGTTGTTGTTGAGTGATTTTTGGGTGCAATTGTGAAATAGGTTGTTGTAAAAGCCTGGTTTCTAGACTTTAGTTTCTAAATTTTCCTTTCTTTAATTTTGTTTTTTCTGATTCTAAAGTTTCTGTGCGTAGATAAGATTCCACTACAAGAAATAGGGCGTTTGGCGACGGAAATTACCGACGGAAAACATTTGAATTCCATTGGTAATGTAAAATCGCGACGGAGGGGTGTTCGGGTGTTTTAAACGTGATTTCCGTCCTGGATTTTATTATACCGCCTTTGATTCCCACCTTTAAATTTTAAATTTCCCTTCAATTTTAGCGACGGAAATAAGTTTACCGTCGCTAATTTGAGTACAAGTACCGACGGAACCTTTTACTATCCCTAAAGTTTGTCGCTAATTTTGCCGGGACGGTTTCCCTTCAATTTTTGCGACAGAAATGATAACCGTCATTAAACAAAATTTTTTCGCGTCGATTTTAGCAACGGAAATAGGTTTTCCGTCGCTAATTTGCTACACAATTACCGACCGAAACTTTTACCGTCCCTAAAGTCCGTCGCTAATTTTGCCGGGATGATTTCCCTCCAATTTTAGCGACGGAAATGATAACCGTCGCTAAATGAATTTTTTCACGTCGATTTTAGCAACGAAAATAAGTTTTCCGTCAGCTAATTTGCTACGCTTTATGGTAATTTTCCGTCGCTAATTCTTACTTTTCTTGTAATGTTCTGTTTATTATTCTCATTATGCACATGAAGAGGAGGAGCCATATGAGATGTCTTTATTACTTCTAGTGATAATAATGATAACGGATGGAATGTGAATGCTCAAAACTGAATCATGAAAATGCTAAAATGAAGCTGAATGTTTTAGGTTGCCTCTTCTTTTGGTCTTATCGTTATTATGCCTGTTCTCTTTTAGGAGTGGGTATCAAGCATTAGATGAGGATATTGGATTAAGGTTTGGAGGGTAAAATGGATAGAAACAACTGTTGGATAGGATAATATCATTACGGATTATTTCCGTAACTATTGGTTTTCCTGATCTAAACTAATGAACAACACAATAGTTACAAGGAACATCATACTTATTATAAGATTATTTCCTCTTGAACACTAACATTCAGTGTCATGTTTAGGAGGACAATGTTGTTCACTACCATTACCTCGTCTTCAACAGCCGCAGCTTCACCTACATTAAATATAAGAAAAATGATGCATTGCAATGATGGGATTGTCCCCAGAAAGAAGGAGAACATAGAAGCCAATGGAAGGAAAGCCAGAGGCAGAGACAAGTACCCAGAATAGTAATCCTAAGTTTGGCGTTGTAATCTCCTCCAGCTTGTCACCAGTTTATTTGTCAATAAAATGTGCATTGGAAGGGAAAGCAACAGATATGAAACAAATGCTGAAGGCAATAATTGAAGTGTTGAAGAAGAAAAATATCAGATAGCAGTCTATCAGGCAGCTTCGGAGAAGAACAAGCTCTAAAGGAGCACAAAAAGCCCATAAAAAGGACAAAGTCATGTCATTTTTAGCCAAAATATCATCAGTCAAAGTGTCAACCATTGACATTAATGAACACCACGTAAATATTAAAAAGCAATCTCCCTTGGTGAAAATTTTCAAAACAGAAGTCTTTTGCGTAGTGTAACAGCACCAATGCACCGTCAAACCAATTATGTCTGGAAGCATATGTACATAGCAAAATAAAAGGTTTTGAAAAACAGTTGTCTTGCCTAGGACTCGAGACCATCTCCTAATGGAAGACTTCCACCCGACTATTGCATGAATAACAACTGCATTTCCTGACAAATTACCAAATATTAATCAACAATACTAGAAATCCAACATTCCACTTGAATCATTGGTTCAATATTGTACCATGACTTCAACATCATCTAGGATGATACAACTTACGAGCCTTGCACCTGGTCCGACACGAGCATTAGCAGATGTGGAGACATTGAGACCAATCTGTTCCACAACATACAGGAAAACCACTATTATTGCTCTTTAGGTGAGAAATGAAGGAAATGGATAAGTAGAAAACACGAAAGCAGTCCCAAAATTTTTCACACCATGCTTTATATTTTTAGCATGCAAAGTAGCAAAAGACATTTAGAACCTCCCTAAATGCAGAGACATTATTCCAACATTTGCAAGGTGATGCAGAGACATGCATGCACACTTCATTCTCATGTCCTAAAACTCGAAAAAAAGCTTTAGAACCTCCCTAGTGATGATAAGCAAATGTCAAGGAATTATAAAAGTAGACTCCAATAACCAATCATACAATTACCTTAGCAATCAGATGTACTTTTGCCTATGGATGAATATAGACATCGCCAATGATGGTGGCACTTTTTAACCCATTACCACTAGCCAAGTGATCAGGGGATGTGAACCGAAATTGAGAAAGATACAGACCAGAACATTTCAGGGACATTCTGCAGGTATTTATAAAGGTAATGTTACATGAAGTATACACTTGAGAGTGCATAACAGGCAAGATGGTTTGGTTTACCCAGGAGTTTTAATTTGTCCCCAGAAGTTCATGGTTTGATATGTATACAGCTGCTTTTTGCCAGCGAGGGGTGAGAGGATATCCTGATCTAATCTTACAAAATCTATTGGAATAGTCCTGCTAAAAAGCTTGTATCATGACAGTAGCTGAGACCGAGATTTGTAACAATCCAAAATTACAGATAAAATTTCTCATACATTCTTTTGGTCAAAGGAGCATAGCCTTCAGCTTTGGTCAATTTTCCAGAATAACAAAATTTTATTTCTAAAGTTGGTCCTTAGAAAAGTAGGGCATAATTGTTAGTAGATACTATCCCATTTTTCCATGTGGGTTAGACAAGAAAAAGAAGAAGTGAACGACCTTTGATTTTAGAGGCTTATGCTTATTTCCAATCAATCGCGTATTTGCAAAATACGTTAAATAAATTCTGGATATTGATATAGTTCTCAAAATTATCAAAGAGTAAAAGCAATATGTTCAAATAAAATTAGTCCACAGCTCTATTCGGACAGGATGATTCAAGGTTCAAATCTCTCATGCCCAAACTATGGCCAGGATAAACAAATGCTACACTTCATTGATTTCAAGAAAAGCAACAAGCTAAAATCATATTAGTTAGCTTAAAGGCTGTCCCAGTTTTAGGACAGAAAAAGTTGGAGAAACTTAAAACTACAAGAATGGGCATACCTTGTAGCTGATTAGAGGGCTTCAACACTGGAAACATGTTTCAAATTAGCTGCAAAAAGCATTGAGAGGATAGACATAATTGATAATTAAAATATGAGATGTCAAATATGCACTGTAGAAGCATAATTTCAAGTTGGAGAATCAAAAACTAAAATTTTATTAAATGAGGCTAAATTTGTTTATATCCAGGTCGTTGTTCAACATAAAAGAAAATCATGTGTCTCAAACATCCAAGTTTTGTCAAGGCTCTGCATCCTGTTATAAAGCTTTGTAGTTTATGTCACTTACCTCTGTCTTTCCTTTGAGAAGAAACACATTGTATAGATGTAAATATCTCTGGTGTGAACACGTATCCATAACAATTTATAAGGTCACTGACCTGCATTGCAACGACTGGAGACTCATTAAAGAAGAAAGAAACTAGATCAAGCCAGGATAGTAGATACTGTCAATAAACTAAACTCATTTTTCTTCCTCAATGTATAAAGAAGAACGTGAATTTCACTAAGATACAATTGCCAACTATCGAAAAGAAGATGTCATCTTTCTACACTGCAGAAGAAGCAGCGACTACGTGACTATCTATGCATATAGATTTATATATACTTATATATGACTGTAAATACATGCATATACTTTATGCATGCGTGCTCTGTATAGACTTCCATATTTTTATATACAGAATCAACCAACCTTGATTACTAGGATTATTTATAAATTATTAAATATTATTCTATTCCATTTGATTTGTCCCCACATGCTTATCTATGTCTTTAGGATGCATCCTCTAGCCACAGATAAAAGCTAAAAACTAGAGTGATCAGAAAAAGGACATATTAGTCAACAAGCATCAAATGCATATAAGTGAAGTTATAATCTACAGTTCAACTTTTAAGAACTCTGTCATTTCAGAACTTACAAAGTTGACATGAGCAACATCGCACATAATACTTTTTTTTTTTTGGTAAGGAGGATGAGGAGAAAAAACTAATTCCTCAAGAATGCAACAGAGCACTGATCGCTTTGGAGAATCTCTCGAAGCCCCAAAGGCGAAGTGGGCCAAACCACCCAATGATCATCGCATGAGGACCCTAGTTTGGCAAGAACATCGATGCACCGATTGCCTTCCCGAAGAACATGACAAATGGAGTAGCACTACTGTCTACCTAAAAGCTCCCGAATATCCTCGATAATAGGCAGAAGAGGATGGAAACCATTTGAAGAATCGAGGATAAGGTTGATAGCCTCTAAAGAGTCAGACTCCACAAGGAGATTTTTGTAGCCAGAGCCCCAAGCAAATTGAAGACCGTACGCCTGAAGTTTCGCAACCATAATGGTTGTAAACCCAAGCGCACCTGAGAAGCCAGTAAGCCATCTACCAAACTGATCCCGAAGTAAACCACCAAACTTTGCTTTCCCTGGATTCCCTAAGGCATTACCATCCGTATTGAGCTTAGCAAAATTTTCAAGAGGCATCTCCCACGCAATCCACCGAGCTTCCCGGTGCTGGGAAGTAGCTGAAGTATTACGCACCCCAAAAGCAATGAGACACCTATGCTATTGGACTTGGGACATCAGAGGCATCAATGAGCCCTGTATGCTATCATTATTGCGAGCACACCAAATAACCCAGCACCCAGTGACAAAACGAAGGAGAGCTTCCTGTGAAACACTTACATCCAAGACATTTGAGTGCATCCAATCCTCCAAAGAGTCAACAAAAAAGCGTTCATTCCCAGCCCCCACTCGGATACGGTCCCAAAAGGCACGTGCCCACATGCAATCTCGAAGCACATGAAGAATAGTTTCTTACATTCTATTGCAACGCACACACCTGGAGGACGCAGCCATACCTCGCTAAAAAAGAAGCAAGTTAGTTGGGAGACGGTTCCAGTTAATCAACCATAGGAAAAACCTAAACTTTTGGGGAATAGGGAGTTTCCATAGCTTGACCTAACTTTTCCTATCATCTGGAGGATAAGGCACTCAGGAAATGTAATCATGCCTAGATTTAACCGAATATTTTTCGGATGAAGAATCGCCCTACACAAGAAGATCTGGCATGGGTTGGGCGGTGGAAAGCAGTATAGAAGAAATGCAAGTGGAAACCTCACGAGGGATAAAGGTGTGTAAGAAATGGAGATCCCAGGTGCGGATATTCGTGAGGATATTAGCGACCATCAAGCCCTTCTCTTGCTGATCAATATTCTGTATACAATAGCAGAGAGACAGATCCCTAACCCACCTATCATACCATAGCAAGATCTGCTCACCATTACCAACCCTCCATTTGTAACCATCCTTGAGATAGAGCACAACACGCTGAACAACACGCCAGCAAGGAGAGACATTTGAAAAAGAAGGAATAATAAGAACCTAAGGGCCAGAACAATATTTAGAGCCAAGCATGCGGGTCGAGGGCTTAGTATCCCTCGAGATTAAAGACCAAATAAGCTTTCCAAGTAAGGCAATATTGTTTTCCCGATCCAGACGAAGACCTAACCCCCAATGCATTTAGCACTGGAAACCATCTACCAATTAAGCAAATCCCCTTACGAGCGTCGATCGAGTTCCAAAGAAAGTTTCTACAAAGTCTATCAATCTCTGTACAGAGCCCCGAAGGTAACCAAGTGGTCTACATGGTGTAAATGGGAATAGTAGACAAAGTAGATTGGACCAGCGTATGTCTCCCCGCCTTATTTAAAAGCTTCGCCTTCCAGCTATACAACCGAGAGTTCATTTTCTTAATGAAGTGCTTGTAGGCTATTTTACCAGCACATGCCTGCAAGGGAACCCCAAGATACAAACACAAGTCCAAAGTAAAATGCAGGCCAAGCTGATGTCTAAGCAATGCTTTGTGAGCATTTGCAGCATGGGGAGAGATGAAGGCTCGATATTTTTAAGCATTAACCATCGTACCCGAGCAGCAGAAAGTATGCATGGTATCTAAAATGACTTGGCATTTCCCAACTGAAGCATCAAAAAACAGCAAAACATCATCGGCAGAAAGGAGATGAGAAATAGGGGGCCATCATGACTAATCTGGATAGGACACCACTGGCTGGATAGGGTCTTGGAAGAGATAAGGAGAGATAGCTTCTCCATGCAAAGGATACAAAGATATGGGGACAAAGGATCCCCTTGGCGCAGTCCACGTTGAGGAGAGAAAGCCAGGAGACATGACCCATTCCATAGGATTGTTAGTCTGGATTGAGTCACACAGGACATAATAAGAGAGGTCAGGTGGGGAGGAAAGCCAAAGTCAGTAAGGGTCTGCTTAAGAAACCTCCAATCAAGCCTATCATAAGCTTTAGCAAGATCAATTTTCATAGCTAAATAACTAGTTCTCTTCTTAGAACGATGAATCGTACAGATAAGCTCCTTCGTAAGGATAATATTATCAGCTGCTATCCTTTCAGGGACAAAGGCGCCTTGCTTAGGACTAACTAAATCTTCCAAAAAACAACGCAGTCTCTAAACCAGGACTTTAGTGAGGATCTTGCAGCTCACATTGTAAAGGCTAATAGGATGGAATTGGGCCAGATTAGTAGGATGAGCTTCCTTCGGGATGAGCACTATTGAAGTATCTGTAATTGTCGGGGGACAAATGCCAATATTAAAGACTTGTTCAGCCATAGAAAAAAACAGTGTCCCCAACAGTATGCTAATATTTTTTATAAAACAAGGGTTGAAAACCATCGGGACCTAGGGCTTTATAAGGCTTCATTGATCTCAAAGCTGCAAAAACTGCTTCCTTTGAAACGGGCCTAAACAGTGACATGATCTCCTCCTCAGAGAGCCGAGGATGGAGAGTGACATTAGGAAAAGGCATGGTGATACTCTCAGTGACACAAAATAAATTCTTGTAAAAAGTAAGAACCTTTGTTTGAATGACAACATTGTTAACCAGCCAAGCCTCATCCATACTTTGAATCCGCTCAATTCTATTACGTTTATGCCTGCAGATGGTTGTGGCACGAACAAATTTGGTATCTATATTTAAAATAGATCTTACCCTAGATTCGTTGAGTCGTAGCTGCTACATTCTTAATACCATTGGAGTAGTAAAACAGAGGGACTCTAGCTCGTGATGGGAGCAATTTTAAAAGTCCTATCTTTCAGTCAATATATGGCCATGAAATAAAAATGAGCCTACGAGAGTTTTATGCGTCCATTGAACAATCAGAAGGTCCTATTTCCAAAGAATATTCTATTAAGTCAAGAAGAATTCACGTCTATTAATTTTGGTGACAATCAAATAATAATAATATTAGAAATAAATGAATTGTTTTGATAAGTGTGTTAAGCGTGTAGCAAAAACACAGAAGAAGTGAAAAACATAGAAGAAATGAAAAACACAGAAGAAGCAAAAACATAGAAGAAGCAAAAAATGGAGAAGAAGCGAAAAACACAGAAGAAGTAAAAATACAGAAGAAGCGGAAAACATAGAAGAAGTGAAAAACACAGAAGAAGCAGAAAACACAGAAGAAGCGAAAAACACAGAAGAAGCAGGAAAGCACAAACGATACAGAGATGAAGATACTCTAGTACGTCGGACAGTTAGTCAGTTGGAGTTAGTTACAAAACTCAACTGAATAATGGTTTCTACAAGAAACAAGAAGCAGTTACCAAAAAGTTGTTGGAGACTTAAGCTATAAATACTAGTCGTAGTCAAAGACTGAACAACTTTCAACTTTCAACTTTCAACTTTAAGCTTTCAAGTTATTACTTACATAGAAAATTTTATTCAAAGTGTGATACATGAGAGCTAACTCTACTGTAACAAAAAGCTCACAATATCTTTCCAGTGAGAGAAAGAAAAGGCTAAAAACCTGAAGAGACTAAGATAGCAGAAAGAATACTTTGTATAAGAGCCTGAAGAGGCTAAGATAGCAGAGAGAATACTTTGTATAAGAGACCTGAAGAGGCTCTAAAAGGGAAGAAAGAATACTTGTAAAATTGAAGAAGTATAGTGAAATCTCAGACGAGCTCTAAGGACTAGACATAGCCCAACGTTTGGGGCGAACCAGTATAAAATTGCAGTGTCTATCTTCTAACCTTTCACTTTCATTTCTTTTGTTCTTAAACAAGTATATAGAAGTTATTTGTGATTTAACCACGTAGCTGTTTTTGTATAACATTTTTGGTATTCATTTAATAGTTTGAAAAAAGTTCTTTTCAAAAAATATCAAAGGTTTTTGTATTCACGAAAAGAATACACAATTCAACCCCCCTTCTCGTGCATTTTGTATATTGTACGTGAATTCTATATTAACAAGTGATTTACTTCAGTTGGTATCAGAGCTCGGTTTCCAAGAACCACCTTTACAAAGTGAGATAAAGATCCATGATTGAATCACATGTTTTTATAGCTAAAGGTGCCTCCATCACAAGACCTCCTGCATTCAATGGTGAGAATTATCATCATTGGAAGGACAGGATGTGGCTCTTCATAGAATCCACACATATTGATCTTTGGGATATCATCGAGAATAGACCATACATACGAATGGATGATGAAGGAAATACCATTCCTTGTACTAGATGGTCACCCGATCACAAAGCTAGATTTCAATTAAACTCAAAGGCCAAGTTCTTTCTGAGTTGTGCTTTAAGCAGAAGTGAATATGATAAAGTTCATGGATACGAAACTGCAAAGGAGATGTGGGACACTTTATCCATCGCACATGAAGGCCAAGTGAAAGAGTCCAAGATCAGTATTCTTGTACATCAGTATGAGCTGTTTAAGATGAAAGGAGATGAGTCTATTGATCAGATGTTTGGATGATTTCAAACTATCATTAATGGACTTAAAGCTCTTGGGAGAATCTACATTAATCAAGACCATGTCAGGAAGATTCTCAGAAGTCTGCCTAAAAGATGGAGACCCAAAGTCACTGCAGTACAAGAAGCCAAGGACTTGAGTATATAAAGCTTGATGAATTGCTTGGTTCTTTGAAGATACACGAAGTGGAGCTTGATGCAAAAGATAAACTAAGAAGAGACAAATCTATAGCATTAAAGGCTGGTCAGAAAAATCACAAGACTAAAAAAAATAGAAGTTCATCATCAAAAGCATTGAAGATTGAAGAAATAAAAAATGCTGATACTAGTGAATCCGAACAAGATTCAAGTGAAGATGATGATGAATTATCTTTCATTTCGAGGAAGATCAGAAGAATGTGGAAAAAGAAAGCTAGGGGTAATAAAGAGTTTTCTTTTAAGAGAAATAACAAAGATGAAGTCAAGAACGAGAAGACATCTATCATTTGCTATGAGTGCAACAAACCAGGACAATTTAAGTCTAAATGTCTATTGCTGAGAAGAAAACCAAAGAAAAATAAAGAAAATAAGAAGAGCATGATGGCAACTTAGGAAGATTTGGATTCGTCCGAATTTGATTCAGATTCAGAAGCATTAGTACAAGCAAATATATGCTTGGTGGCTGAAAAAGAAGGTGACGACGAGGTAACTTCTAACTTTAATGAACTACAAGATGCATATTTAGAATTGTTAGAAGATTCACATACTACACTAAAGTAGTATAGATCCTTAAAGAGAAAGTTTGTCAAAAACTTGAAGAAAACGCAAGAGTTAGAAAAAGCGAACGTCTGCCTTAAGAAACAAGTAGACGATATGAAGAAAAAAGTAACTATAGATAGATAAGAGGAAATTAGTTAGCTGAAATAAAGGATTAATACTCTTTCAGCAGATTTATCTACCTTTACTGAAAGTACGAAAAAAATGAATGACATGATTGGAAGATATAAACACCCTAATGATAAGAGTGGTTTAGGGTTTACTAAAAGCAATACTGATTACAAAAATAATTTTGTTCCTTATAGAAATAAATATCACCAGTCGTCTTATTATCATTCTATGAATAATTATAAGAGTAACCCCAAAGGACCCAAGAAAATCTGTGTACCTAAGAAAAACATAATATCTACTGCAGATCTCCTTCCTTGGAAAAAGCAACCAGCACCAATGGTATTTGGACAGTGGATGCTCGCGACATATGACGAGAAGAAGGTTTATATTCCTAAATCTTCAAAATAAGAAGGGAGGATCAGTAACTTTTGGAGACAAGCAGCAGAGCAAAATAGTTAGAATCGGAAAAATCGGTAAAGATTTCTTTGCATCTATTGATAACGTTCTGCTAGTTGAAGGTTTAAAACATAATTTGATTAGTGTAAGTCAATTATGTGATTCTGGATTTGAAGTATCCTTTAATCAAAACTCTTTTGTAGTAAAAAAACAAAGACGGTTCCATATTCTTTTCTGCCAAAAGACTAAACAATCTTTATAAGATTGATTTAGAAGATTTGCAAAGTCAAAATAATTCTTGTTTTATATCAA
>JANZLH020000138.1:1913732-1938713 GCA_026770325.2 Erythroxylum fimbriatum
TATTGTATTTCCTTTAATACTCTCTAAGTATTTAGTGTCTTTTCTAGTATCTAGTTTTTGTGGTATTCCTTTTTTTTGGTTATTTTTATTATCTTGTCACATATGCATGTGGGCCTACTAGAAACAACCTCTCTACATTGTAGGGGTAAGGCTGCGTACTATCAAGCCCCTTAGACCCTGCTTCAATGCGGGAATTCGGGGTATGATGATGATGATGATGATTTTGACATATCTCTAAAACTTGAACATCAAATCCTCAACAAGGATTATAACAAAATTACATAATGGGCATATAATTTTCTTTTCTAACTTTTGAGAACTCTTCTTAAACATAACCTAGGTCCAAGAAATTGGGTTCGCTAACTTAGTATCAACTATACTAAACAAGGTAAATTCCACTCAAAACAAAAACATAAATGTAAGAAAAATTTAATTAATTACATGTCATAACTACCAAATGAGATTAGGACTTTAATTATGTATTTGGTTACTCCTACTATTTTATTCAAAATAATAGCCCTCACTACTATTCGGAAAGATTATGCTAATCTTTCTAGTGGGTAAGGATCTCATTCAAATTTAATTGATCTTAAGTTTGCTCAATAAACCAACTAAACTTAAATTAGATAGATAACAACTTTATCAATCATATCTCATGTGACTCTTAGATTCGTTAGGTGACAACTTTATCCAAAACATATCATATATGTTATTCTTAACCCTGCCTATAAATTAATGTGATCATGAGTATGCTCATCCAGATTACACAAATTTAGCTAAGTAGAACCCATTGTCATAAGACTAAACATGTTCAGGTTAAAGTGACCTTAAGTTTGCTCAACAAGCCTGTAAATAGAAATCTGATTTATTATTATAACAACGGAAGGCAATAATCATGTTCTTAACGTATACTTAATATTTTAACGAGGGATTTCAATTTTATTTGTCTCATCAATCATAAATTGCATGTAAAATATTAACATATAAAATATACAATTTATCATGCATCCAATATATATATATATAAGATGCAGACTTTATCTATATGGTAGATATATATATATCTACCATGTAGATAAAGTCTGCATTTTATGCACTCATAATCAAATTATATGCATAAAACCTCAAACTTTAATTTTCATAATCTAAAATAATATTTCCAACAACTTAGAAAATTAAATTATATTAAAATCATATTTAAACTAAATTCCTATTCCAAATAAAAATCTATGTTGATTTGAAAACATATTTCAAATCCAATTGGAAACTATTTCCAATTATCTTGACTCTTTTAACAAAATTTAATTAAAAAAATTTTCAATAAATTATGCTACTTATTATAATTTAGAAAAACTCATTTTTCAAAATTACATAAATAACATATTCTAATCTAATTAGAAAACTATTTCTAATCTAATTAGAAATTACCATTTCTAATCTCATTAGAATTTTCTTTTCCTTAATTAGAAAACTATTTTCTAATATTAAAGGAAACTACTTTCAAAATTAAATAAAACACTCTTAATCTTAATTAAGAAAGTCATTATATTATTTATTTAGAGAATGATTTCTTAATTACTTAGAAAATCTTTCTTTAATAGATTAAAAACTATTTTTAAAATATTAAAGAAATATCATTTTTCTTTATTAATAAATAAAGCACTTTTAAAAAATTTAACGAAGAAAAACCCTTTTTTCTAATAAATCAAGAAACTTATTATTAATAAATAAAGAAACAATTTCTAAACAAATTGAATAGTAATTCTCTAAATAAATATGATCATAAATTTAATTTATCTTAATCAAATTGAAATAAATAAATTTAATTACCTAAGAAAACACAAGAGTCTAATTAATTAATTTCAATCAATGTAATTATTAATCTTAATCATATTAAGAAAAAAATTACTCTAATTTTGGAATTAATGTCTCATCTTAATTAATATAATCTCATTATAATTATAATCTCTAACATAATCCAATTATAAAATAAATTATTTAAAACCTTGGCTTGATTTTAATTATTGATTTGATAACTTATTTAATTGAAAAATTCAACTATTGAAAAATTCAACTAAATTCTAAAACTTTTCCTAATAAAAATATCCTTTGAAAACAATTTTCAAAAACTGGAAAAATACTTTTCAATTTTATTAGGAGTATAAACTAATTTAATCTCCATTAAATTAATTTACTTGAAATTAAGGTTTTAAAACATTAAAAATAAATAAAAGAAACGAGGGAGAGTTTCTGGCTCGTGCAGTCGTCTGCTTAGATGCACGTGACTAACACGCACGTCCATCGTCTTCTTTAGAAACGACCAACGTTTCTGCGATTGCCTTCCACGTTCCCTTTGATATTCAATCGCAACTCATCTTCCCACGTTTTTGCTCTCATCGCCGACCACCGCGTTGCCACTGCTTCTCACCTCTTCGACACCTGCGTTTAGTTTCAATGAGCAATTAATGCCCATCGTCTTACTAGTGGCGACCGCCAGTGAACCAACACCAGAGAGATTCAAGTCCGTTTGGTTGAGCTTTTATCAGTAGAGCTTTTATCAGTAGAGCTTTTGTTAGTAGAGCTTTTCTAAGAAGAGCTTTTTTTAAAAGCCAGTTGACTGTTTGGCTGTGAATTAAAAAAATAACTTTTAAAAAAGAGCTTCATACAATAGACTGTTTGGAAACATAAAAATAAAAAACTCTTTTATTAATTTTAACTATATTTTATTTTATAATAAAATTATTTATGCTAAATAATTTTTAAAATATATTAAACAGCATTCAACTTTATTACGGATTGTTGTTTACAGCACAATCTAAACTTATCGTAGAGACAGAACAATATCATAGGCATAGCACACTCATAACTTCTCGTCCAAATTCATTGACATCCACTGCAAACAAATTAACATCATTTTTCACTCTCTTGTGGTTTAACAACATCCGAGTACTGTTGATGAGTAATTCTAACATTCATCTAATTATGTGTGTTTGTGGACTATTACACAATTGGCTATTTAATAGAAATTCCCATATATGTCAAGAGACGATATACACAGCCTGCCTTAAGCCGAAAAACCTCCAACAAGTTTTTGACATACATGTAAAAGTGGCTCAGAATCCTATTTCAACATGAATTAAAGTGACCCAACAAAGTTTTTTCTTTATAACAAAGAAAGCAAGGAGACCCAACATTTGAAAGTTTGCGTTTTTAACGCAGACGACGCAGACATGTCTGTGTTTGTAACGCAGACGTCTGCGTCCTCTGCGTTTGACGTTGAAAAACAAAATTAAGGACAAATAAAAATACAAAGAAGAACGGGGGCAAAGAACCCAGTTGAGATGATGAGAGGGATGAGCAAAAGAAACAAACAGTCGGCTGGTGGTTTTGTCATTTGAGGTTGTTTACGTAAGCGACGGAAGTAAACATAAAAATTGCTTTTTGAAAAAGTTAAAATTTGTAGCTTTAGTTTTTAAAAAAACTGTTTCTGAATTTTTTAAAAAACTGTTTCTGCTTTAAAAGTACTTTTACAATTTGCAGCCAAACAGTTACTTTTTCTTTTACTTTTTCTTTAAAATAACTTTTATGGTAAACAAAAGTACTTTTAAACTCTCCATAAATTCAACTAAACGGGGCTAAAACGTTTTTCAGAACCATCGCATACGCATAGTATATACTCCCAAGGGTTTTAATTTTCAAAAAATTAATTGTCCCAAACAAAACACAACAATTGTAATGCAAAGATGGGCAGAACATACATAGAGGCAAACACAAAACAAATTTTCAAAAATCACAACATTGGGCAGTCCGGGGAAACAATTTCTAGAACAAATATACATACATGCATAGATAAAATATTTTTATAATCTCAAGTCTAAGGATCAATCATACGATTATTATTATGGGAAAATTCACAAACACATAACTAATATTTTATTTGAGGTTCTCATAATTGGGTTAATTCAGTGATTTTTTTTTCTAATAATCACCCACACATTAATTTAAGTATCTATATACTTTAATTTATGAAATTAATTACTTTCTTCGTAAAAAAATATGCTAATTTTACCGTTTCAACAATATTTCGTCTTAATGAAACTACAATTATGAACATTTAAGAATAACACGCAAATGTAAATTGAATATCAAAATTATGATCTTATTATAATTTTAATCACACATTAATTATTCTAAAGATTCATCTATTATCTTTAATATTATATCATCGTATATGATTCTAGCTAGATGATTTAATATTAAAGATAAAGATAGAAGACAACGAAAATACAACTAAAACAATTGACTGAGCATAAACCAGCAAGGGATCTATTTGCAGGCCTTCAAACCACCAGCGACGGAAGGTAAAACGGAGGCAACGAATACAGTTGAAAGGCACGTGCATATTCGTGGCCTCGCTGCTTGTATTAACATTCCACGCACATAAGCTTGAAACCAGAACGAAATAATTGACGCGAAGAATAATGAGAAGGTACAAAGTTCAGATCGCCGATTAGTAAAGTTTTATTCTCATCCCGATCGGACCTCGACAGATTGGACACAACACAAGGCTTTCACCACATTCACAGCATGTCTGGCAACCAAGTTGATAAGGGATAGTGTAGATTAGTATGTTTCTATTGCAAACATCTTTTGCTAAACTTATGAGCATGAGCAGGAAACTAAAGAAAATGAAAAAATACCTGATGCCCACATCCAAAAGCCATATCCTTGTCATTAGTGAGGCAAATAGGGCAAACCTGCGCCATGAACGTACAAAGTTAAGATTTCTTAAGCTGATAAATGTGGGCTGTTATCTCTATAACATCTGTTAACCAAAAGATTTAGAAAGATCGTGCAAGAAGTTCAATAAACAAAGGTTCAGGCTTTTCACAATTTGATACAATTACTCGTGTCTTGGTTACTAACATCTGAAGCGATGGGTGGCAATGATTATAGCACATTCCAAAAACTAAAGGAACCGATCACGTCAACCCTTTTCTGAAAGCAACTTACTTGATTATCATAAGATGAAACTGTAGCAGGGGGAGCCGAGGTCAGTGATTGGCTGTCACCTTCATATGGAAGCACACTTGGCTTGAAGCTGGTAGAATGGTAAGCTTTTGAGCTTCTGGAAGATGGTGCAGCTGCAGAGTAGAATGGGGGAGGGAGGGGAACTCTCTCACGTACATTTCCTTTCCTATGACTGCCAATTTAAAAAGGAAGTAAATACAGGTTATCTAGAAATGAGCAAGATCAGTATTGAAGACCGTTTGTTACCCCAACAAGTTTAGCTCTATGGTTGCTTTATACTGAGAAGGAATTTCCATCAGAGCAGCAAGAGCAAATTCTGTCTCCTTCCGAGATGCATCATAATTCTTGGACATAATGTCTGTAAAATTCACAAACTAAAAATACAATTGGACGGTATTAAACAGCATTTCAAGACATTTTAAGAGTTACAGAAAACGGTGTAGGCAAGAACTTACTTGGAAATTATCAAATTCTCGGGCAGGGATGTTGTCATCAAATTCCTTCATTGTGTCCCAAGGTCCATCCCCAACTCCAACCAAAATAATGGACAAGGGGAGTTTGCTGAGGCCAGAAAAGGAAAATTAGTAACCACAAACAGAAGAAAGAATAATGTTAAAAAATGATACCACTTGAAATTTTTACCTTGCTTCCACGATGGCTTGTACAGTCCTCTGCTCTTGTGGACTCAGCTGGCCGTGTTCAGTGTCAACACTTCTAGTAACCTGATCAAACATGAGAAGTAAACACCATAAAAACTCAGAATCTGAATAAATTCCAACGTGCAAGAAGACATATTTCAAATGAACAAGCAACAGCTCGTGTCATCTTGCAATTCCCTCCAGTATAAGTTCACGTACAATCCTGTAGCAGTAGCACATACATACCTGTCCATCTGCAATTATCACTAATACATGGTACTGCCCACCACTCTTCTCTACAATAGTCATTGCCATTTCGATGATAGGTGCAAAAGATGTTGGGCCTGACACGAGGTAACTAATATATCAATTTCCTTGGAGAAATGTTTTCAGATGAGAAAAAATACGAGTCCAACCTGCAAGTCGCAAATGAGTTACGATCTGTCTGTACCGTCTTAATACTTCCTCAAACCCATTACAAAGCTCCGCATCTTGACGGAAACTAAAGACATCTTGATCATGCGTTGACGCTGTCAATACATGTAATAAGAGTTAGTATCACGAGCTTAAATCAAGCAATGTAATTCAACAAAGACTTACATACCATCCCCAAATCCAAAACAGGGAATCAAGTTATCCTCATCAAAAGCAGCTAAAGTTCTCCCGATGATGGATATGGCTTGCTCATATGGATTTAAGCCGTTTCCAATATGATGCAGGTTCCTTCTGTTGAATGAATTTGCACCTGTTCATCAAATGATGATGGAGTCAATAGTTTAAAAATCCAAAATGGCCCAGAACATGGAAGATGAGCCTTACCTGTCCACTCATTACTCTTGGTGAAATCCACACCAACAATAAGATTTGAAGACTCCAGACCAGCACGTGCAAGGGCTTCAGTTACCTAAAAATTCCAACAACTCCAGATTTGATATGCATTTACACTAAATTGCACCAAGGAAATTGTTACGAAATATAGACTGCATGGACAAAAAGAAGAAGAAGAAAGGAACGACATCGAATACTACATGAATAAGCAAAACGCAGCGTAGGAAGCCAAAGACTCATGTGATAGTTAGTCTAGAATATTCCATGTACTGTATCATATAGCCGTTGTAACCGAATGAGATAGGCATGAAAAATCCTGAATGAATCTCTAAATTTCTATTCTCTCTCACCTTCGTCCCTCTTTAAATCTGTGTGGGTGTGTGATGTACTGGAGTGTGTGTGAGTAAAATCGTAACTTCTGGTATCAGAGCAAACATTCCTCATAATAGTAACGGCAGAAAGCACACGCGGAGCTGAAATTCGTCGTTTAGAAGAAAGCATGAAAAACCTGCTAGAGGCTCAACTGCGATATGAAAAGGAAATTCCATGTTTCAACAACTCATGCAAAAAATGGACAAGGAAGAGACTGAAACTTCTGTGAAAAGCGTGGGAGATGGAGGAAGTTATACTGGACCGATAAGAGCCAACAAAATTGATTTCCCGACATTCGACGATACGGGGGTGAGGAGGAGCTACCGGTGTGATGTGAACAATTTTTTACAATGGATCGAACACCAGATGACATGAAGATAAGGATGGCTTCCCTCCACATGGAAGGAATCATGTTGGAATGGTATCAGCTGACGATTCGTAATCGTAAGGAAATAAACGAGATGAAGTGAGAAGAATTTACTACTCTATTACAACAGCGATTTGACGAGAATATTTTCAAAGATCCCATAGGAGATCTAAAAGAGCTACGACAAGAAGGCTTGGTATTAGACTATTGCGCCTTATTTGACAAGTACTCGAATAAACTTACGTTACCAAAAGAATATTTGGTTGGATTTTTCTTAAAGGGACTTAAGTTGGAGTTGGGACTAACTGTAAAAATGATCCCTCAAACCTTATATCAAGCGTATACATGGGCACATAAACAAGAAGCGATTGTGGCAGCAAGTATTCCAGTTTACTTCGAAAAGGGTGGCAAGGCTGGAAGTATAGTTGGAGGAGGAGGTAAACTCCTACGAGGGAGTCAGTCATATAACACCCCCACCTAAACAGCAAATAGGGGATGGAGTGTTGCCTACACCAAGAAGTCAAGGACGCAGGACCAATACCTACAGAGGTTTTCGAAGCAATAGAACGACAAGCAGCAAGGAGTTTGACGAAAAAGAGCTAAAGGGTTGTGTTTTTTGTGCGGTGAAAAATACACTCCAGGACATCGTTGCAAGAAGAAACAGTTTCAATTGTACATGATTGAAGACGAAGAATAAGAGGAAGAGGAACCTAGAAGTGAAGAACCTGAGGATAGAGCTCCCCTCATTCCTAATATTTCATTAGAAGCCATGTGGGGCTTAAAAGACCACATATTACAAGCAACTAAGGATCATGGGTAGTCACCAAAGAAGACCTTTACACATACTCATAGACAGTGGAACTACCCATAATTCCTTGGATGAAAAGGTGATACGAAAGGAGAAGGTGGAGGTAAGTAAAATAGATCCCATAAGTATTACTACAGGGAGAGGGTTGAAATTAGATTGCTGACAATTATGAAAAAACTTTGTATAGAAAATGCAAGGGGTGCAGTTTTCTACTGAAGCATTAATAAGCTAGGGGGTTGCGACATGGTGTTGGATGACGTACTATGCAATTTTAAATGACGTACCATAGAGTTTCAATAGGAAAACAAGGTAGTAAAGTTAACAGGAAAACCAGAAATTGGCATCTCTTTATTATGGACCTTTTCCGATCATCGCTAAGGTGAATAAGGTAGCTTATATGTTAGAATTTCCAGAAGGATCTGCTATTCACCCTACCTTCCATGTATCTCAATTACGGGGCTTTGTATCCGAAAACACTCCGACGTCTAGTCAGCTGCCCACTGCAATGAAGGATATGGAAAAGAGGCTACTTGGGAAATGATGTACGAGCTACAGAAGAGGATTCCGGAGATCAACTTGATGGATAAGGTGGCTCTTAGAAGACGGAGGGGATGTTACGAAAATATAGACTGCATGGACAAAAAAACAGAAGAAGACAAGAACGACCATGAATACTACACAAATAAGCTAAGCGCAGCGTAGGAAGCAACGGTCTCAACTAAAAACTCACGTGATAGTTAGTCTAGAATATTTCACGTACAGTATGATATAACCGTTGTAACCGAATGAGAAAGGCATGAAAAATCCTTAATGAATCTCTGAATTTCTATTCTCTCTCAACTTCGTCCCTCTCTAAATATGTGTGGGTGTCTCAGTGTGTGACGTACCGGAGTGTGTGTGAGTAAAATCGTAACAGAAAGAAAACAATAAAAAACGGAATTGAACCAATTTTGTCTACAGCAATGCAACTCTTAACAATTATTCTTCTACGGAATTGAGCCAATCATGCTGCGTTACCTGGTCCAGAGATTTGTACTGATCAGCAATTTTGGAATACTTTCTAACGGCACCATATTTTTGTGAAGACGGATAATACTGCTGCGGTGCATAGTCATTGTTATTACTGTTTTGACCCCTTGAAGACGTCGCTGATGAAGAATCCGACGTCCATGTCTCCTCCTTTGAGCTTTTTGCCCCCATCAACTTAATCACCACAACCTTTTACGTTCTACTAGAACAGAAAAATGATAACATAAGCACGCAAATTGATATCAAATAACCAGGAGGGTCCTTTTATCAGGCTTGTCGGTCATTTTCTACGTAACCGCTTACCACCGCACCGCCTCAAGAAACGTACTTATCCGTTAAGTTTCATTTCTTGTCAATCAATATTCAACGCAGTAGCGAAGCTACTTGCAAGATTTGCCCACCCTCAAATTTCCTAAAAAAAAATTTATTAAAGAATATATATATGTATATAAAAGTTGCCTACTTAAAAAATGTCGTTGTTCATGTTAAATTGGATAAAAAAAAATTTTATCTCCCTAAAATAAATTGCTGACTTCGTCACTGATTCAACGACGCGTCAACTGATATTTCACCAGGTTTTACATATGACGCTAACAAAGAAACAGTCAAAACCAATCTCCTTTCTAATACAGGTAAGCAACACTCCACTCAAAAGCCGCCAACTTTTACACGCTTGTGCAACACTATGCCCAAGCAAAAGTTGTTGCTACCGCCACCAGATATGAAAAGATAAGGAGAAAGGGAGAATTTTCTTTGAAAGTGACCACCCAGTTCTCTTTAAGGTGGCGGCGGCGGCTGTGGGGAGGACGGGGGCTGGGTGCGTCAGCTCAAACTAGATAAGAGAATACCGACATGAACTTTTAGACCTAATTACATTTTTTACCATGGTCGAAAATATTGATTCAAAGTTAAAATTGAAGATTTTGTTTAAAGATAAGATATTTGTTAAAGGATATAATTTTATCTTATCTTAGGATTTAAACTTTTAAATTTGAATTGTTTTATCTAGATATTAGCTAAGTTTGTTATTTCATTAGTTCTTCATGTCAATGTAATTAGCACCGATCAATAAAATGTCTCTTACATTATCTCTTTCTTGTTCTACTTTATTCTAGTTATTTTCACATTCTAAAATTTCAACACCTTTTACCTAGATCCTTACTCGTTTGAAAAATAATAACCTAGGAATGGAAAAAGAAATGATAATGAGAATAGAAATGGAATTAACGATGTCTTCTATGTGGCGCTTATCATATTATAAATATATCGACAAGTATTTTTTCTTCTTCACTATTCCAATATCTTTTAATTTTCCCTTATCTTGTCGTAGACATAGATTGTTTATTATTTATATTTTCATCATGAGATTCCATCAATAAGACATATACAATTAAAAATACAATTAAAATGTTGCATTTATAAAAGAAATAAATAGTATTCATGAATAAAAAATAATATTCAAATATTTTCAAGAAAATAATAAGTAAAAAATTATATAACAGCGAAAATATTTTCAAATATTGCAGTGTCGTGTAAAAGTCGACGTCATTTTAGAACCTGTAGTTAAAATTATTAACAAAAAAGACAGGTATTATAAAATTAATACTATGAAAACTATTGACAATTTTTTAAAAAAAAATACTTAGATATCTTTGGAAGATATCGTACTCATTGCTCTGAAAGCTATTTACTCCTTTTCTCAGTAGTCCTCCTTCTGAGCTCTCCGAGTCTTGTTGCCCTTTCTTTACGTTAGTCGTAGGAGCGAGTGTGGTCACCATGAAAACTCACCCAAAGCTGAAAACACAGTCACGTCCAATCTTTTCATGCGGTTTCTTTCGCCACTGTGCCCAGACTGTTCTTAGTCCCACCACTCCCCATTCCCCTTCTCTCCCCATCACAACCTCTGTCTCTCCTCCTCCGCCACCTCTGCCGCAATCAACACAACATGACTCTTTCCAGCCACTGCATAAACCTGAATCTTTTTCCTCCTCTTCCTCCTCTTCAACCTCTCAAAGTTTCACTCAATGGAGAGTCCCCCTCGCCAACTCCTCTCTCCATCACCACCACTACTCTCCACCACCACCACCACCTACACAAAACTCCAGTTCTCCATCTGACCACACGCCTCCAATTCAACATGTCAATCTTCAAGATCTCTTCCATACAGCGGAACTCCAATGCATCTCCAAAATGGAGGTAAAGCACCAAAATGGAGGAAAAATCAGCTCCAATCCACCGGCTATTTATTCTCCATTCTGGAGAGATGCTACATTTAATTAAATTTAAAATGAATGAATATGGTCCAACCTAAACTCCAAAAGATATTATCATGGCATGTGTCCATTTGCTATAAGATAATCAAAATATCATCTCAACTTATCTCATCTTTTCATTGGCTACTTTTCATTTACTAACAATTTACTATCATAATTATTACCATGTTACAAAAATAAAAGTTGTGTATTTTATATTTCCTTTTATCTATCTTTGAAATATGGGTATTTAAGTTTAAATTTACACACGCACAAATGAAAAAGGAAACTTTACTATCATTACTTGGTAGAGAGACTGTTTTTGATAAACTTACATATAATTCGAATTCCAATAAATGAATCTATGTTAATTAATTGATTTTAGACCCAAATATATATATTTACCATTTTAACTGTTTTAATGCTCATTAAATTATGTTTATCTACCATAAATTATTATTTGAATGTGTATGAACAACTTAGTTAATATTAATCATACCTATAATTTTCTTGTTATGTTATCTAAACAATTGAAATAACTTCTTCAAAAATAGTCAAATACTAAAAAATTTTGAAATATAAGAATTTAGCTTCCAAATTCATAATTTAATTTACAATTGTTAATTTATTAAACAAATTATTTAAAAATACATAATTCGCGGATTTATTCCATGCAACAAAAGTGCAACCTACTTGCTTGACCAAATTTGCAAGGTTTGACTTCATTGAAAGTTGAAACTTCTTGGCCTCCCAGGTCAGGTTTATTTTAGTCCTTTGGCCATTTCGTTAAAAAGGTTCGAACCATACTTTGCAATTGAAGTGCAACTTATATAATTTATTCTCTTGACCAATACTTTTGGATGACACGTAGATAACTTGTCAACCAATTAGTCATAGTCGTTGTAGATTTTGTCACGTATACAAACGCTATTCTGAAAGTACCGCGCCGTCAGCAGAAATCCAGAGCGTTTACATCGGGCTTTCGCTGGCTTGAAGGTTGGGCTCTCGTCAGGTTAAACTAGAAGTGGACTTGACAGGGTGCACTAGATTCTCTCTTCCTCAGACACCCACTCTCAGATACACAACCCAATAGATATGGATATTCTGGAACTCTTTAATCGAAACTGGTCTGTTGTTTATTGTCACGTTGGTGTCACTTATTTTAATGTTACACCTCTCGAGTGTCATAGTATCTTTTTAGAGAATATGTTAAGGATCTTATTCTTCGAACTTGTTTTATAACAGGTTTACTCCTTTTCCCTTCGTAAAAATAAAAGAGTAATGTCAACGATATATATATATGGATGAGAATTTGATACGTGCGATATTTCTTTGCGCTGCAACTCCGTAAAACGTCGTCGTCATTGGCGGTGGGCCAACCTCAAAATGTTCGTTCCCACATCAGGGAAGATCCCCTATTTCTCAACAACTCTAACCTAAAAAGGTCCAGAAATGAGTCTACCGCGTAGAAAGGCCAAAGTAAAAGGTTCCACCGACAGCTTTGACACGCGTTCGCTTGTTATTCGATAATCTTAAGAGTCAACACATCAGCCGATTACTTCCCAGCAGAAACATTTTCTTATGTGAGCGTCACCGCACTGGATAATAATCAGTTCAAAGAGAACGAAGATTCTTGCAAGACACCTTTTTTATCGTACACTTGACTGCAAAACCTCACTCACGAACTCTGCACTCTTCGTTTGGTTGCTGAGCAAGTGTGAGAAAAACGAGTGACAAGGTACAAATCTGGCGGCCCTTTCCTCTTGGAAACATAACGCTAAAGGGCTAATCTTGCAAATATCCTGTCAGCTAAACTGAAGTTAAAGTTTCGACTTTCGAGCTTTAGCTTCTTTTGTTTCGGTTTGAAACTTGGAATTGTTTTTGCCGTCGAATTTTGTTGGAAAATGAAGCAGAAGATCGAGCAACTCGGCGCGACAAAGCTGATAAACTTTGCTCTCATAGGACTGATTGCGGTTCTGGGGTTGGTTTGTTTGTACTATGGATCCTCCTTCGCTCCAGGTCTTTCCAGATCCGATGGCGGGGATTATGGCCACGATGGGACCGACCCAGTTCTTGGTGGGTTCGGTAGGACCAGTGACTTCGATGATTTCATTGATGACCAAGAGTACCATACACAGAGCATTCCTGTAAGTTGCGTACAATTCACAAATTTCAGTAAAGAAAGCTGCTTCTTTAGTCTTTTTTGTGGGTAGTTTGTGTGGCTCCTCGTGCTGAACTATGTTTTTGTTGGATACTGGATATAATGATTGCTTCTGCAGATCTGTGATACAAAATACTCGGAGTTGATACCTTGTTTAGATAGGAATCTTATCTACCAACTGAAACTGAAACCTAATTTGGCATTGATGGAGCACTATGAACGGCATTGTCCGCCTCCTGAACGTCGTTTAAATTGCCTGATTCCACCTCCAGTTGGTTACAAGGTCAGTGTGTGTTTTTTTCTACAACTCTTTGTAAGATTTGGTTTACTTTTGGCTAGCTTGATTCCGACAAGAATTTGTTTTTAGAAGTCCAGATTCCTATAAGATGGCCTGAGAGTAGAGATGAAGTGTGGAAAGTGAATATACCCCATACGCACCTTGCACAGGAGAAGTCGGATCAGAACTGGATGGTTGTAAACGGGGAGAAGATAAACTTTCCTGGTGGAGGAACCCATTTTCATCATGGAGCTGATAAGTACATTGTTGCGCTTGCTAGGGTAATAGCTGTCTATCTTTTGTTTCATTTTCTGCACAAGGGAAATGAAATGAGCTCATTTTGTTCCCTGAATAAAAGCTGAGGCAATTAATTCCTGCATGATATTTCATAATGTATGAGTTTCCCTTCCCCAAACTGAGGTGTAGACATCATTTTCTGCAGATGCTTAAATTTCCCAATGATAAGCTTCACAATGGTGGTAACATTCGAAGTGTTCTTGATGTTGGGTGTGGAGTTGCCAGTTTTGGAGCCTACCTTCTCTCCCACAACATTATAGCAATGTCCCTTGCCCCTAATGATGTACATGAAAATCAAATACAGTTTGCGCTAGAGAGAGGGATTCCATCCACTCTGGGTGTCTTGGGAACTAAAAGACTTCCTTATCCAAGCAGGTCATTTGAGTTAGCTCACTGTTCAAGATGTAGGATTGATTGGCTTCAACGAGATGGAATCCTTCTACTAGAACTGGATAGGGTACTTAGACCAGGAGGGTACTTTGCTTATTCTTCTCCTGAAGCTTATGCACATGATCCAGAAAATCGGAAGATTTGGAATGCTATGCATGATCTTCTGAGAAAAATGTGTTGGAGGGTTGTGGTTAAGAGAGATCAGACCGTTATTTGGGCAAAGCCACTGAGTAATAGCTGTTACTTGAAGAGAGAGCTTGGGACTCAGCCCCCTTTGTGCAATGCTGATGATGATCCAGATGCAACTTGGAATGCACAGATGAAAGCATGCATTTCTCCATACTCCACAAGTAAGTAGTACTGATATATACATTGGTACAGGTGAGTCTCATCTTTCTATTTTGTCTTATCTTGTAATGATTTTGGCAGTTGGAGTTCTCAAATTGAATATTTCAGACAAACAAATGCCTATACATCTGTGTTTACATGTAGACACAAACTCAAAGAAACAATAACCATGTTGTTTACATTTTATGAAAGGAAAACCTCAGTGCTCCTAAGCATTTTTGTATGACCACGTTCATGCAAACTTTCTGTGGCTCCAGTATCTCTGTGTAATATTATGTATTCTCATGACAAACTTATCTAACTGGGTATGAAGCATGGAAAGCTGATCAATTGAACAAGGTCATACCTTTTATGGTTACTCTTTTTGTAGCTTTTGAATTATTGCTCACCTGCAGGGATGCACAAGGATAAGGGAAGTAGCTTAGTTCCTTGGCCGCAGAGGCTTACTGCAGCACCCCCTCGGTTGGATGAAATTGGGATCACTCCTGAGCAATTCCATGAAGACACTGTATGTTCTTCAACTCATAAGATTCTATACTATATGTTTATTTACTTCTGCCTTGAGATTCCTTTCTGCTTCTCAAATTTTTTTGAAAACATTTGGCCCCTAACGGATTAATTTGATGCAGAGCATATGGCAGTTTAGAGTAAATGAGTACTGGAAGCAGATGAAATCTGTTGTAAGGAAGAGTTACTTCAGAAATGTCATGGATATGAACTCAAATCTCGGGGGTTTTGCTGCTGCCCTCAAAGATGTTGATGTCTGGGTGATGAATGTTTCACCTGTTAACGTGTCTTCTAGATTGAAAATAATTTATGATCGTGGTTTAATAGGAACAGTCCATGATTGGTATACATTCGATCTTTCTATAATCTGCCTTCTTATCAATCCATATATGTCGTACATCTGACTTCTTATCAGTCTATATAATTTGTATCAGAGCTGTCGTACCGGTTTCTGTTATAAGGGCAAAATTTTGGTGGTCCTGTTTATTGATTCAAAACAAGGAGCTATTCACTTTTAAAACTGAATCATAAAGTAGTTTTTTTTTCTCTCTCGTACATTTCATATTGGTTTCCTCAATTTCTTTGACAGGTGTGAAGCATTTTCAACATATCCCCGTACATATGATCTTCTTCATGCCTGGGCAATATTTACAGAGATGGAGCAGCGTGGTTGTGGTTTAAATGATCTACTTATTGAAATGGATCGAATACTAAGGCCAGAAGGGTTTGCCATCATAAGAGACAAATCCTCTATTATAAATCGCGTTAGAAAACTTTTGCCTGCATTGAGGTGGGATCACTGGTCATCTGAAGTTGAACCACAGAGTGATGCCCTCACCACTAATGACGAGCGAGTTTTGATTGTGAGGAAGAAATTATGGAGTTAACATGCGTATGAATGTCAACCAAGTAAGATGTTTCCTTTGCCTAGAATATTTCCTTAGGAACATATGGATTTGACTATCTTCATTTTTAAATCCCTCATTTTTTTAAAAAAGTCATACATCGAGTTGAAGAAAATTCTGATGGGGATATCTGATGACCCTCTATTTTGAGAAGGGTAGAGTTTTGTGTTCCTGTTTCTCTTGAAACATGGGTGATTGCTAGAATCTAAAGTGTTCATTCATTTCATGTTCAGATCTTCTCAAGTTGAGAGTTACTACCTTATGGTGGACTTACCTAGAAAACAGGACCGAACTGATGTACTATCTGCTATGGTGTAGGTATGATTGATCAGTAGCTGCTTTCTGGGTAGCCTATTCCGGGGAATGATGGAGGGAGCATGAAGTTTTTTGGCTGCCATTTCAAGATTCATCTTTCTGAACTGGAAAAGGGATTTACAACACCTTCATATACCTCATTTTTTGCAGATTGTGCAAGTATATAAGCCATACAGCTTTATAGAAAGCTTGAGAAGATGAAGGAACAGACTCTTCCATATGTAATTAGGTCCTCTGCAATATCTTGGAATGCACTTTCTTCATGGAAGAATTGATAATTTAGTTGCTAGCGGTCAATATACATTGCATAACTTACTCTTGGTTCCGCTTAATTTCTATTTGACCTTCCCTGTTTTGCTTGTGAACCATCATGTAATGAATTTGCAATTAAATCCCATGATTACTCGAAGAAGCATTTCCAGTCTCCTTCATTACTAACCCTAGTTCAGGTCGTGAGCCGTTAATTAGTTGTTCCTCAGAACTTCGGACGCCAAAATTCAGTAGCATCTTGAGGCAATGACATTAACACTTTGATGGTAAGTCACTTTGTCAAGAAGTAATTACTCGATTTGGAAAAGCCTACTACAAAGAGAAGCCTTCAACCAGCAAGCACTCGCACGTTACAAATTCCAGTGGGCAGAGCATGTTGCAAGGGAATCAATATCGGTAGAATCGTCATCCATGGTCAGGGTGAAATGTAGGGCAGATTCGTGGTGGCAAGCCTACAGCCCTACATGCCCCGTTCTTGTAAAAGGAGGAAGTCTGTAGCCTATGTTTCTTAAACTGTCTGCTTTATCCACAACCCCTGACGTCCCGATGCAGGCACCTCAAGCAATTCAAAGACAAGGAACCAGGCAAGACATGGGGAAACCTTTCAGGACAACATGAAAATGCTTTGGCATGGAAATCAAAAGCAGAGTTGATATTCCCAGAACTTGCACCAAGTTGCAATATCTAGTCCTCACACTTGCAGAGAAGGAAAATTCATAAATTGTAGCTATATGAATTCCAGCTATTGCAAAAATTCCAAATGCAACATCATCAGAAAAACACAATCTTTAGAAAAAGATGCTACAAGTTTTCAAGTAAATTAAGATGCGGAGTTCTTTTTACTCTTCTTCTTCCTAGAGGCAAAACTGCTTGGTCCAACTTCAATAGACATCCGCTTTGTCCTACCAAGTTAGTAGAGTAGTAAGGCAAACAATCGAACAAGAGCACCAAAAGAGATTACCATTAATTACATGCAAAAAGCAAGTTAAAAAACATAGCAAACCTGGATATGATACCTTTTCGACAGTTCCTCCGAGTCCTTGCCGCTAACTTCAACAGCATCACCTAATGAAAAAACATCACCAAATGGAGAGGAAAAAGGCATGCATGTTTTTGTACAAGTCCCGTCAATTAGATTTCATGGCATTGTAACAAGGCTAAAATTCCTAATATGCTGTATGTGCTAGATAAAATGCTTTACTAGCATCAAATATCTATACTGTACTATCTAAAAACTGATATATTAACAACCACATTTGCTACCAAATTAACAACTATTCAGTTGCATTCTTTCTAAAAAATTATGTGGACACTGAAGAGATAGGGAATGAAAACTAAACTTGTGAGCAGCGATCTTAACAATTAAACAAAACTGTTCTTTATTCAAAGTCCTAAAAGATGGAATGGATTACAATAATATCTTGGTAAGTCCAACTTGCATAACATTAGCCCTTGCAGCCCAAAGTTTCATTGCCGGGCATGAAGGAGAACCAGAACCTGGAATTGAAGATTTTGTCTAGTTATTAGAACTGCTTATGATTTCTGATTATCCACAGCTTTGTTCCAAATCTCGATGACAATTGTTAACCCCTAAATAATGTAGAATATGAAGCCATAACATCAATTCTTCTTCAAAGCTAAATGAACGTAGAGGAAAACGCACACCTGCTCTGTTTTCCTCGTCACTTTCCTGGGCAGTCTCTCCATCAGAACCCCATCGATCTCCTCCATCATCGAAGTCCCATCGCTCTCCAACAGATGGCATCCAGAAGTCTGATTCTTCTGAATCACTGTCCCTATCAGATGTATTCCTCATTTCAGAAATAATCTCTTCCATCACTTTTTTCTTCTTTGGTTTCTTCTTCTCCTTGCCATCATCCGTGCCTGACTTTAAACCCACGACCTTCTCTGCTGGTTTTGCATTAGATACAAGTTTCCCTGATTCTTCTTGCTCTGTGCATCAGTTTACATTCCAGCATCAACACAAGTGAGGGTACAGAATGAACTAATGTCATTCAAGTAATTTTACAGTTTATTATATGAGAAATCCTAAAAGGAAGAAGTATAGAAGAAAACTACAAGATATTGATGGGTGATCAATCAGATATTCAGAATCTCATAATCCAAACACAAACCTAATTTAATGAGGAACCGCCTCCCATTCAAATGCTTCCAAATGTGCTCCTCAGATTTATTGACGGCATCCCCCGTTAGCTTGCATATCAACTTTGAACTGAAGCATGAAACATTAAAAAACGGTAGCCATTAAAACACAATCAGTTCACACCGTTTAACTTTACGATACCCCTTAAAACACGATCTGAATCCTGAGGAAAGAATAAATAGAAATGGCAGCTTTATACCCCTTAATCCTTACTCCTCTGTTTTCTTACACCCAATCTGCTCACATGGTTCAAATTGCATTAAAAGGCATTAAAAATACAAGCTTGATTAAAAAACAAAGTGATTCACTCCACTTAACGGACTAAAAGATACGATCTTTACAAAAGATAAGAGTGACAATATGACGATTTAACAAAACATCAAAAACCCTCAAATGAAAAGTGAGAAAGGAGTTACCGGGAAAGAAGGTCTTGCTTGAACATGTTAAGAGGTGGGTGGTTGTTGGACAAAGCAAAGTCTATGAGGCCCAAACGACATCTTTTGCTCTGAGAATATGAGTCCTTGTCCTTGGCCAACACCTCATGACCGGTCTGCACACATTTAAACCTTCCGTTTTGGAGCTCGGAGAATGTGGGAGAACCCAGCAGGTTGTTTCCTTCATTCTTCTTCTCGTCAGCCATAGCCAACTGAGACTGCTAGCTACAGCAGCTCTTGTCTTTGGCCTTCGTAAAAAAAAAAAAAAGAAAAGAAACATACGGTTCTGCGTCAGGCGTCGTTTAATGGTCGTACTTTAGTAAACGGCATCGTCTTGGTGCAGTTTCTTTATGGTTAATAGGTGATCATATGGGTGTTTGAAGCAAGTTTCAGCTAAAGAATGTCTTAAAATGCTTTTCTTTTCGTAAGAGACCTACCCAGTTGGAGTGAAGATTTGTTTAGATATGGATGATTTAAAGAAAGGTGCTTTCCTATAATTGAGACCCTTCTAATAACTAAAACAAAAAAACAAAAAAGAATGTCTTAACAGTTAAGTTGTAAAAAATATCCATAAGTAGGAATTGTAGTACAGAACATACATGCGGAGCTTCACTAAATGCTACATTTTCCCTTTCAAATCCCATTATATTTATTACATGTCCAGGTTCTTACAAGGAGGTCCGTCCTAAGTTCTTCCTTCCTGTAATATCACATGTTCTGTGTGAATGCATAGATTCACAAATACAACGATTTGGTTACAATGCCTACTCAAGATGTTACATTATACACAAAGTAAAAGTTACAACAATCATATCATCTCCACAAAGATCTATTGACGATGCCCATTTGGTAAAGAGACCACCCTATGGAAGGATACTGTTCTCTGAGGTAACGTTCCGTCCTCCTCATCATCGTCAAATTCCAGTAAATAGCTACACAACCCAATACATGAGATTATTACAACATTGTAACTTTAAACATGTTTTACTTCTAAATCCAATTTGAAGTTGAGAAGTAGATTAGCAAAAGAAACTCTGCTATTCAAGTGAGTGAATGAGCAAAAAGTATCAACAAGGAAAACACCGACTAAAGCAGTCATTTCAGAGTTGCATATTTCAGAGAGCACAATAAGTTATCCAAGTTTTCAAACAAACCAGACATGAAATGCAAGAATGCACTTACTCGTCAGTCTTTCTCTGAAGTTACATAACATGGTTGATTGACGACGCCCCGTCAAAAGCACAATATCACAGTCAGTCAGTCTCCAATCACAGTTGCAAAGCATTCCAAATTGAACAAGAAAGTTAATGAAGCTTAAAGGGTGAACTGCTATTACTAACTAAATATTTGACTACAGTAGATGAGGTATGAAAGCTTTACCCGTCGAGGGGGACCAACAACAGTTGCCTTATAGAGTGCTGTAGTTCCTGGATAAACAGCTAAAACATGTTTTCCAAGACTGAATTCTGGAAGGCTAGAAGGATCATTCCGTTTTGGGAAAGGTATGATACATGACATAGGTAGCTTGTACTTTCTGAATGTAACAAATACAAAAGACATCATTTATGCTAGAAGAACCAAGATAAATGATTAAGGCTTTTACAGAATATGCAAGATTAAGATCTCACCTTTGGCCACCGCTATCTTCATCATCACCTGGCTCCTCATCAAGTACTTCAAATCTGCAGAAGGAAAAAACTCTAAACTGAGTGAAAAGATCTGAAACAGTAGTGTCCATATCCTACATTGGTTCCATCTTTACCATTAATTTTATATAAAAGATGCACTCTAATAACCAGTAGATAAGTGAGCTCTCAAAAGAAGCTCATTGTGTGCTTATCCATGTTAATTACTTGTCTGATGAGTCAAATCATTAAGAAAATGAGTTGTTCAAGTCAACTTAAGTCAATGTATCATAGAACTTTCAGTAGGTGTGTGATTAGAAGGTATGCCGGTTCTGCAAATCAATGAAGATATAGCTCAAAAATGTCTAAAAGAATCTTCAAAATTCTTGCATAGTAACAAAAAGTAAATATTTCCTTTTTGTTGTTATCCTTAAAACGCCACAACTGAGATCCAATGTTTTTGCTTGAGATCAGTAATTTTCTGCCATAGAGTTGGACCAAACTAAAATTTTAATTTAAAAAAAGAGTCAAAATCTTATATTTCTATTCAAGCTTGGCATCTCTAGTTAAACTCAATCAGCTTGCAGGTTTGTATCTGAAGAAATTATGATCTTGTAACTACAGTATGTTGTCTAGTGATGTCGTCGTCAGGCACGCTAAACAAAGAATTATCACTTAAAGAAGAGAGATCTTCAAAACTTACTAACATAAGCATTTAAATCGCAGAGTTTGAGAACTTACTCTTTCGTTTCTCTATCAAAATGTATGACTTTGACAACGAACCACTCATCCTTTTCAGCATTATCTCCTGTGACCCTAGCTGCAACCTGAACAGGACAGAACACTCATTTGGCTTAGAGAATGATATGGAAGTTATGTTATGGAACACAAATGCTAGAAAACTGTAAGGGTCGAAAAGAAACGAAAAAGTGAAATCTATGTGTATATGTAGAGACTTTTGTAGCTGTATAATTTCACCAAGTTTCACATGCATACCTGCTCACCCTTTAGACTAGCACAAGCCTCAAGTTGACTTCTTGCAGAAGCATTAAGCTTCGAGATATCTGAATCAGCCCTCATCCTTTTCCTTTTCTGATCATTACCTTCTGCAATAAATTTAAAACTCATTAATAGAAGTTTACGCATTTGTAAATAGTAACACTAGCTTCACAATAAAAATTGATAACAAATGGAACTTTTTCCTCGGAGGAGAAACACAATCGATGATCGGCCATTAAAAAAGAACTTTAGTTCTTTAGAGGTTTCTTGTTTTACTTTTATATCAGATTTCCTAATTCATCTTAGGTGACTTCCAGGGCATTGATAACCCCCAAAGTCCACTCTGTAGTTGCCAAAGGCCGAAAGACACCCAGCTAATGAGGTCTCTCACTCAGCTTTAGTCTCTTATCTCTACATAGAAGATCTACAGTTGGTTAAGCCAAGGATTAGTGCCCAATTGAAAGAGGACACCTACTCTCAGCATATCAATCCAAAAAGAAAAAAGAAAACACCAACAATTAAATGTTGCACAGTCTATTTTAACTTTTAACAAATGCATGCTACACTGTCAAAGAAACTTCTAACTATTGCCAACATGATCTAAGGGTTGTCATTTTGGTATATACTTCAGAAGAAGGGAAGTGTGATACGATAGTCATAGAAGGTCCGTACAAGAGTGTCAAGCAAAATGAAACTCAATGTTTGCTGTTTGTAAAACATACCCGCCTTCCTTCGTTGTCCTGAAGATCCAGATGGCAGCAAAGCATCCAGTTGACTCAGCAGGAGATTAGAAACACTGCATCCACATACAAAAACAATAGGTCTGTCAAATCATCTTATCATTTTGATCATCAGGTAAAAATTATGTAATCCAACATAAAAAACAGATAAAAATAACACTATTATAAGTAGGGAAATACTTTGTCCCAATAACAGGAGAAAAAGTTTGTTTGAAAGGGAGGAACATAGTAGAATGCATCAACTTCACCAAACATGAGGTGACCATACTTTACTTCATTCTCTGAAAGATCTTTCGCCTGAATGTATAAACTTTTGAGCCTCGACAAAGAACTATCACCAGGCTTCTCAACAACCTCAGGAGCTGCATTTACATGCAAAAACTGTCTAAAATCAGCTGCTTGTACAGATAGAACCAAAGAAAACAATTTTCAGCGCAAGAACAAAAGATGAAAATACAAAACCATCACTTAGTTATTATATTATCCGTGAAGAGAAAAAACCAAAGGGAATATTAAATGAATGAAATTGCCTACGGATGAAATATAATAAAATGAAGGTGTGACAATGATCAACAGATTCCTATGCTGAAAATCTGCAGAAAGCATTAACAAATTAGTAAAGAGAAGACATCTTATAGAGTATAACAATTAAGTTACTTCAATGAACTAGCATTACCCAAATTATAACTTCAAGTAAAAGATACAAAGCAACAATGATATACCTAACAATAAATGTAGCTATTATAAGCCGGGTCAATCAGCCATTTACACAACCCAAAGCTTAACATTTCACGATAACTAGTTTTATTACGTGACATGCAGCTAAGTTGCCAATGTGATAGGAACTGGCAAACTTAGTCTGCCATTCTTTATTGTCCCAGCAAGAAAACAAACCCACAAGGAACAACCTCAAGTTTAAGCAAATCCAAACGAAATTTTAAGCAAAGATAAACGCAGAAACATTCCTCAGATACCAACACTGCAGCGCCATTGATCAATCGGACACAAACCCATTCATCCAACCACATCATGGGATCATCAAATTGCCAGAAATAACAAACACCCGCATGGATTATAACCACAAAAGTTCAAACTTTGAAACACTTACTAGTTTGGAGCTTCTTATGCATCTTGTTGATCTCTAGAAGCACGTGCTCTTGCTCTGCTCTTAACCGATCGAGCTCTTTCGATTTTTCCAAGATTCCAGAAATGTCCGGCGTTGACATCTTTGTCGGAGAATCTGAATCAGAAGATGTATGGTGGGTCCTTAAAAGGAAGAAAATTTGCACACTTGGGTTTCTAGGTACCTTCCTGTTCGATCAAAGTCCTTCCTTTGGTATAAAATTTTCTAAGTGGAAACAAAAAAGGAATATCTTTCATTTCTTTTCTTGAATCTGATTCTTGATTGCTTATTTGGGCTTCAATTTTTTTTATAAACATATTCTTCTTTTGGATAATTGTGCATAAATATCTATTTTGTGTATTAAAATAATAATTTTATTTCCATTTTCTTGGATGTTTAGTCTTTCATTTGGGCACGTGTAATATTTTTTTGAACTTACAGCTTTTAGACAATTAGACGGTACACTTGAATAAACAAAGCAAGTCAATTCTTGTAATTCAGCTGCAGTCGTTAATGAATCCGCCATCTTATAGGTTTAGTGATGAATAGTTAATGAGTTCATGGGGGTTGGTGAGTATGTACATGTACGCGGTTTCTGACAGACTAGGTTTTAACAAGTTGACGAGGAAGTCCTTACGAAGAACTCAACTGGACTCCAAAAGACAGAATCAGACGGTCGTTTTAGAGACTGCCACAGCTACAGGATCAGGATCCTAAACAAGTCCAGCAATGTGGGCATAAAGATGCTGACCAAGCAAGTGACGTCCTGTTTTAGGCAGTGGCGAAGCCACTTGTTTGGATTTGCCCACCCTCAAATTTTTTTTAAAAAGAAGATATATATGCATATAAAGGTTGCCCATTTTAAAAGAATATCGTTGCCCGATTGGATTAAAAAAAACTATATATATATACATTGCCCCCCCTGAAATAAATTCCTGACTTCGCTACTGATTTTAGGAGCATATTATATTACGACTTGGAGTTCTCTAATAAATTCTATATAATTCATGTAACATCCCGGTATCAGCGGGAAGGGTAAAATAGTAATATGGGTTAACAGTGAGGGGTTAGAAATGCTATTACATATTCATACAGTATATG
>JANZLH020000138.1:1955679-1982998 GCA_026770325.2 Erythroxylum fimbriatum
ATTTATCGATAAATTAATAACTCCGTATAAGATAATAATTTTTCAGGTCCCAAAAATATTCATTTATAGAGGTTTTAATGATAGGTTTGAGTTTACCTTTATGCCGAGTAGAAATTGTATTGACCTGAGCATTGACAATTGCTTTTCCTTTAGATTCTTTGTCCTTGTGCAGCAGCTGCATCAATTGTGCCTACTCATCAACAGTGAGAGTAGCTCTAGGAGTATCTGGAGACGGAGTTTGCCTAGCAAAAGCAGAATCTGATTCCTGAGGCTGCTTGTCTAGGTAAGTTTCGATTGAGTTGATTGCCTTGTATCTATTGGAATTGTAGTCTCTCGGTCTAGAATTGTGTTTGCCATTTCATGACATATTTGGGGAAAAAATCATGTTTTTTTGTAGCATTTTGATTCTATATGTCCAGTATTCCCATAGCAAGTACAAATAGGTCTTTTGTTTTGTTGGTAACGTCGTTTAGAGTCTATTTTAGCAAGAAAGGCTTTTGGTTCTGGAATGGGAGAGGATGATGAGTTTTGATATAAGCTGTTGAGTTGTCCCTCATGTTGAGCAACCATAGCAAAAGTTTTCTTGATGTTGGGTAGAGGGTTCCTTAACATAATGTGGGATTTGACTGTGGCATAGGATTCATTTAGACCCCTAAAAAATCTAATCTCATAATATGCATCGTGATAGTATTTGATAATGGTTTAAAGGTTACATAAACATTGAGGTTGACAAACACATTAACATTGAGGTTGACAAACACATTTGGGCACAAGTCTGAGGTTGAAAAACTCGTCCCACAACATTTTGAGGTGGGTATAGTAATCAGAACTGAAAGCATACCTTGACGGAAGCTATATGTTTCTTCTTGTAGATTTGAAATTCTGAAAGAATGAGCTTGAGAGAATCTTCCCTTCCAATCTTTTCAAAGTTCCACAGCAGTATCAAACCATACGAAACTTTGAGCAATAGAATCGCCTAAGTAATAAGAGAGGACCATTGTGTTGCACCTTTCCCAATATCCAAACAGAGGATCATTTTTGTCTGGAACTGAGATTATGCCATCTATGAAACTGAGTTTATTTTTAGACAATAAAACCATATGCATGGACCTTGCCTACGAGTGATAATTTGTACCTATCAGTAAAGAGGAAACAAGTATGAGAGAGGGGTTTTCATTTGGGTGAAGATAAAGGGGACTAGAGGGATGGTCTTCTGGTTTTAAAGTGTTTTGACTTTGTCGTGGCTGATTTACAATGATGCTGGCGTAGGAAGGACGTAGACCTTCTGACATGATGAAAAAAGAAAGACATAAAAAGAAATGGAGGGATTAAAAAAATCAATAGAAAGATACCAGAGTAGGAATGAAGGAAGCCATAACAGGACAACGAGAGGTGGATTAAGTGGTCCAGATCTCTCCCCTAAGACTCTCCCTTAGGGGAGGTCTTGAGTTCGAGTCACCACAAGGAGGAGAAATAGGCATTTCCTATTGATGACCCTCTAGCCCCTTGGGCATAGCTCTCTGATCGGATCAATTACGGACGTCTCGCTTCCAACGGCAGTGTGGGAGTTGGAGCTACTCGGGAACCTGGGGGCTGATGGGAACCTGATGCTGAGCAAGGGGAGAGCCAGTGATCAATCATCAGCTGAACAATCAAGTATGTGAAGACTCCTTGTGCGCAGAATTGTACAGGCTACGTAGGAACCTGAGGGATCTTGGAGCTCCAGATTTACATCCTCTAGACTCTTGGGATGGGGTCGTAGGGGCTTAGGATTAGTCCGACGAAACCGGGATACCTAATATAATTAAAAAAAAAAAAAAGTACTATCACAGTATCACCACGTCAATGTCAATTTCCAAAAGCTGCAAAGTCTACAACTTTACATACAATTTAAAGGCATTCATTACTTAGGTTAGGTAACCCTACAAGTTCTAAAGAATAAATTCAAATCACATTGAGTTTGAAGATGAAATTCAAATCTCATTGAGTTTGATTTTAAGTTTTTCATCATTAAGTATGAATTTCAAAATATTTTACAAATAATCTTTTTATTAATTAACGATAAAATTATGTACTACTAGACCTTCTTAAATCTTGCGCCACGATAAAATTTCTACGGGGATTATTATCGTTATCGGATTTCTATTTTATGAAAATTTCTCTTATAAGTCCACGTGTCATAAAACTAAATGGTTCAATGATGGGTCCCAATTATTCAGCTTTAAAGATAGAGTCAAAAATTATATGCTAACATAATTACATGTGACCATATGGAATAGAAAGGTAGGGAACCTCCAGGAGTTAGTTCTGAATTGATTGCTGAGAAATTTTGAAACGGGAAATTTTATCAAATCTCTGAAACCCATTTGCGAAAAGTCATTGGAAATTACGAAAAAGTAGAACTTTCTTGCTAATTTCCTTCACAAAAATTCAAGCTTCGTTCTGCAAGAAGTCTGTTTTCTTTTTCTTGTCCTCTCTCTCTCTTTCTTTGTCTCCGATTCTTATTCTTGTCGTTCAAAAACAGGTAACAAGGCTTTGTTAACAGAGTTTGACCGCAACCAACTTAGGCCTTTGGTAAACCGCTTCTTGGATTCTCCGTGTAGGGATTCCCTGAGAAAGAAGAATCCTTGATTTGATCCCACGTTCGGTAATACCCTGTTCTTTGTTCCTCCATGCTTAAATTGCTTCACAGTAGTTTTGTCTTGATGATCTTTTGTGAAGCTCATGGACATTCATTTACGTCTATTGGGGTCGACGGTTTTTAAATTTTATGTTTGTTGAAACTTGAATTGGGTTGATGAAGTAGATTGCTGATAATTTGGAGGTAGGCCTATCATGGAAGGTATATTTTTGTTAAGTGGGTGTGACTGACTATTAAAAAAAAATGCAGGGGTGTACTATTTTAGCTGAAACTGTAACTAGATCGTGAGAAAGGTGGGACTTGGTTGTTATATGGGTTTATAAGGACTGTACATGATGGTTGACCGTAAGTTCACATCCATGTCGTTGTGACTTTTAAGAAGCAATATGTCTGAATCTGAATTGCACATGACGGCCTTTAAAAGAAAGTTAATATCCTTTATCTTGGCGATGATCAATCACGGACTGCTGTCTGCAGGAGCAAGTTTTCTTCCAGTTGACTGACACAACTCATTATGTTTTCTATTAGCTAGACTTTAGATTTACCGGTGACTGTATTGGTCAAGTTTTGGTCTCGTGCTTGTGTTTGAGACTTATAGGTTCTATGACTGCAAATGCTTGATTTCTTATCTCTGGATTGTCTGGTGATAACATTTGCAGACTTGATGATCTTTTCATGAAGGGTTTCCTTTCACTCTAAAACGTGAACATTTACAATCTTGATGACCTTCTTGAGTGGTTATCATTGGTTGGTTTTCAACTGTGGACATTTGCAATTTCAGAGTTGAAGATTTTAAATTACGATGCGAGTCCAAGTTCGGAGGTATGGAACTTCAAGCAATTCTTATACTAGGAAAGGATTTTTAACGTTTTCCTGTTCCTTCCTATACTTATAAATTTTCATTATTATAAAAATATCGTGGACATGTCTAACTTGAGCTTACTCTTAAATCCAGTGGTAATATAAGGAAACCTAGCGAGACAGTGAGGCTTTTCATGACAACTTTTGTTGGGATCATTTGTGGCTTTTTTTTAGGAATATCCTTTCCAACACTTTCTTTATCTAAGGTTAATATCCTTCCATTCAAACTTCTATGGAAGAAACTAAACAGCTCTAGTAAACTTATTTTGATATTTTTTAAATTGGTAGATGAACCTTCCGTCCAGTTTGTTTCCATCCATTGATCTCACATATATTGACGATAAGTATTCTGGTCTTTCATCACAAGCACTGTTCAATGCTTGGTCTTCTCTGAAGGGAAATACTCGCAGTTCTCTGCAACGTCAAGCGAATGACGATACAAAGGTAAACCTTATTTAAACTGTGCTTCTGCCATGCATCTCCATTCGGCATTTTCTTAGCTGCCCTGAACAGTATCCTTTTAGTTTTTTATTCCATTCCTAGACACTGATTGTGCTTCATAATCAATTTCAAAAGGATTCGTTAATAACTATGGTGTCTAATTGTCAACTCAGTAAATATTGCAAAAAAAAAAATCCAAAGGCTGTCATATAGATTAATCCAGAAATTGTTTGGGATTGTGAATCTGTACATCTTCCTGTGAAGAAATTAGTAGTTTCAAAACTTGTACCAACTGCTAGTGCTTCTGACTCGGAAATTAGCAGAAAAAGTTTCTTGGTGTTTTATCTCTCTATATTAATTCTTCAACCCTTTAAACTGTGCAGATCTGGGTTCCAACAAATCCTCGAGGAGCTGAGAGACTGCCTCCTGGTATAGTAGTATCAGAGTCAGATTTCTACCTCCGGAGATTGTGGGGTATGCCTAACGAGGTTTGACACTCCCAAAATGACTAAATTTAAATATAGTTCAGCGTTAATGGCACACTGGTATTGAAAATGAGTAACTATGACACATGTTAGTTATTTAGTAGTTCTGCGCAAAGAATGTGAGTGACATTTGAGGGAGTGATAAATCCTTTTCATAGAAGAGTAGGAGCAAAAATTTCATTGAAATTTTTAGTAAGCGCAAATTGTCAGAAATCTTATTTGACTGAGCTGTAAATGTGATTGTGATTGATGTATGGGTCATGATGACTTAGAATTGCTGAAGTAGAGGTAGGTTTTGAACTTTCAGTTAGGTATCAGAAACGTACATTGAAAATGTTTAACAAAGCAAAACTGCTTATAATATATGCCATATTATTATGTTGTCTTGCACTTGCCCTTCAGTGTATCATATCTACACTCGCTTGCAACTGATAGGTGTTCCTGTTTTTTTTCAATTTGATTTATCAACTTTCATGATGATTAGTTCTGGTACTTTGTCCTCTAATCTGAACCTTCCAATTGATGGAGGTGGCATTTGCAGGATTTATCTATCAAGCCAAAGTATCTTGTAACTTTTACTGTTGGGTATAATCAGAAAAGTAATATTGATGCAGCAGTTAAAAAGGTCATCTCTCTCCATCTCTCTGTGTATGTCTGTGTGTATTAGCTTGCTTTCATTTTCTCAACAAAGATGTCTATACTCTAGCAGTTTTCAGAGAACTTCTCAATCATGCTGTTTCACTATGATGGGCGGACAACTGAATGGGATGAATTTGAGTGGTCAAAGCGAGCTATCCATGTGAGCGTGAGGAAACAAACAAAGTGGTCAGAAACTAGCCCTTTTGACACTTTTGGATGAATCTGAATGAATGGTGAACTTTAAGTTTATTTCTCATAAACTTTTTGTAATCAACAAGGTGGTATGCAAAGCGCTTTCTGCATCCAGACATTGTTGCTCCATATGAATATATTTTCATGTGGGATGAGGATCTTGGAGTGGAACATTTTGATGCAGAGGAGTGAGTGCTAGTATTTGATTTCCGGTTTTATTTGATAATGATGTTGTGAGAAGAATAAGGAAATTAGAAAATTTCTTTGATTCAGATACATAAAATTGGTAAAGAAACATGGTCTGGAGATTTCGCAGCCTGGTTTAGATCCCAGTAGAGGAACGACATGGGCTATGACAAAAAAGAGAGATGGCACTGAAGTTCACAAGTAATTAGTAACTGCCTCCATAATCCACCCCCCCCTCTTTTTTTAAACACGTCTTGCTGCTTCCTGACCAACTTTATCATTCACCTGCTGAAGGGACACTGAGGAAAAGCCTGGTTGGTGTAGTGATCCACATTTGCCACCATGTGCAGCGTATGCAATCATATAAAATCTATATGTTATTTTACGTTTTTATCTGTTCATTAATACTGTAGCGATATATAGAACTGGTTTGGCTTACCATGGATATCTGATGGACAGATTCGTTGAAATCATGGCAACTGTATTTTCTAGGGATGCATGGAGATGTGTATGGCACATGATTCAGGTCTTCAGCTATAGATTTAAATAGTCTTATTATAGGAACTCCTCCAAACTCCCCTGCATAGCTAAGCTGGCATCTTTATATTGTTGCAGAATGACTTGGTCCATGGATGGGGTCTAGATTTTGCTCTGAGGAAATGTGTTGAGGTCAGGAAGCTTCTTCTCTCTCCTCTTTTGACTTACTTTTTTCTACCTTTGTAAAATTTCACATTGTTTCTATGCCTGGAAACAGCCTGCTCATGAGAAAATAGGAGTCGTAGATGCACAGTGGATAGTCCACCAAGGTGTTCCTTCACTTGGAAACCAGGTAACCTGAGGCACTTGTCTTCTGTGAGTCATGCTGTTGTGTTTGACAGATAACTAATCACTGTTTTCTTCTTTGGGAAGGGGAAAGTGGAGACTGGAAGAGCACCGTGGGAAGGGGTAAGTAATAGATGTTTGTTTTTTCATACATACTTTCAACTCTTAAACTGCTTCCTCCTCTTTACTGCTTAATCGCTCTGCAACCACAAAGACCTAAACGTTGTACTATTACGTGAATGTTAATTGACTTCCTGTTAGGTGAGGGAGAGGTGTCATAAAGAATGGAGAATGTTTCAAGATCGAATGGCTAATGCGGAGAAAGCTTATTTCAAAGTAAAGGGAGTTGATGCACACAATTCAACTACTGATTAGGGGGAATGAAATACTGCTAAAAAGCAATTTGGAACTTTTGCATCTTTGCCTCTATTGTTCATGCAATTTTGACTATGATTATTGTTATGCTTCTTGGATATCAAGATTCAAGAATTACCCATGTCTGATACTGTTGTTTCATAGGACAAAAGTGATCTTAAAACCATGTTTTCTCTAACATAGACCATTTGACTATGGCTCAAGCCTAAGTTTAGAATTCGAGTGAACTCCCCCAGCAAAGAAGCAAAAGCTAAAGTCAATGAACTTTTTAACCGCATTTCGGGTTAATCAAGTCTCATCAATTCTGTACAACAGTCAATGATGTGGTTTATATAATACAACTCTCAAACCAGGCAGTTCCGTTTGTAATAAATTATCTTCAACCGCCTTGAGAGATGGGGGTTCCGTAGCACAATAACAATGCTCTTGACTTCTGAATGAAAACAATGCTCTTGACTTCTGAATGAACATCTTTAAAGGCAGGGGAAGGATCCATAACTTTGGCAGGAAACAGAAGTTAAAATAGGTTAAAGAAACAATGATGTGGCTTAACTTCAAAATGGGAACAATAGTTTCCAAGGGGATGTTAGAAATAATTTTTGGTTATTGCCTCTTCCAGCTCTTTAAACTCCCATGCATCATTTGCAGAATATGCCCCTGCAGAAAAGTATGAAAACACTTTGATGGTGTTAATACAGGAATAGAAGTATAGGCTGAGAAGAGTAATTTAAAACTTCTGAGAATACAGAAAGTTCCTTACCAATTGAACCTCTTCGGAGAGCAGTTAAATGAGCACAGCTGCCAGGGACAAAGTAGAGTTTTTGGTAAATAATCACTTTTAAGGTTACCAATGAATAAGGGTGAAAGATGACATGAAAACATTGAAACTGCTCACCTTCCAAGAGCCTTCCCAAGATCTGCACATAGTGAGCGAATATATGTTCCTTTTGAGCAATTAACCCGGAATATCAAATTTTGCCTGTAATGACGCGCTTAACTCAGGATTCATGGTGGCTACCCAAGATACAAACATCTATTCCTCAACTCTATGTCAAAACACAACTTCCATTAGTTGTACACAACTCTTCCTATTTATCATGTTTAAGTACATGCAAGTGAGCAATAGAAACAGTTTGGTATTTCAAAATAATTTGTCATATGCAATCAACCAAAATGAAAATAATCAGGGAACTAAATCAGTGTGGAAACAAAATGACTAAATTAGTTACTGGAGTGTGCTTGTGTTTATGCATATCAAGCAAAATTAAAAGAACCTGTCATCTAAGCTCCGCTCTATTTCAAACTCAAAAATTGAGATTCTTCGAGGTGAAAGTTCCACGCTTTCTCCTCTTCTTGCTTTGTCGTACATCTTCTCACCTCCGACCTATCACGAGGAATTTAAACTCAGAAAATAAAGTAAAAGAAGAAGATAATAAGAAAATGTCCTTGCCAGGAAATTCTAGTACAGACGATCTATTTCCCTTGGCCCACAGTTTCTAAGAGAAAAACATTAACTAAATCCACAATGATGAGAGAACATATCTTGAATCAAATATTTCATAACCAGGTTTGTAATATTTCCACGTTACAGTCTGATTAGTAAACACTATTCCCATTTCTCGAGCAAATTAAATCAATTATTTTTATACAAGCTCCCAATCCGAGCGTCTATATGATGGAAGAAAGATACCATATAAGGATAATGTTGAGTCTATAACATCACAATGTATCTAGAGAACTGTATAGCCCTCAAATCATGATCATAGACATCCCAAGGTTATACCTTGATGGCAGAAAACATTGGAGGAACTTGCCATATCTCCCCACAGAAGGATGCTGCAGCTTTCTTTATGTCATCATCTTTAATGTATTCCCACGGTTCACGCTGAATAACCTAGTTACAAGGATCATGGGAAATTAATTTTTTCAAATATGGGTTAACAAAATAAGTGGCCCTCATCTCACCGGTTAAAAAAAATGGAACCTAGAAATTTAACTGAATACATGACGTAAAGATAGATGACACAAGAAACTTGTTACTACAATACATTTATGAATGATCCATTTTATTGTATTCCACAATACAAGGCTTCTCAACGATTCTCATCTGGTTGGACGTTGGACATGCTTAAGACTGACAACATTGTAAAGTTAAACAACACTTTGTAAAGTTAAACAACATTTTGTAAAGTTAAACTGTAGAAAGGGAATACTTGCCAATGTTTTATACCACTGGTAAAGTAGGAGATGTTATGCCAAGAATGTGAACTTTAAGGGTTAAAAGTGAGCAATCTGTAAATGACCAGAAAATAATAAACGCCATCTGCTTTACACAAAAATAAACACACCGGTGAATCGGCGTCCCAAGTTGAAGTAGCCTCCCCTAAACGGAAAACTCCACTGTAACTTTTAATCATACCCTGATATCTGCAGAAAAACCCAAGCCCTTAAGGAAAAATGGTGAATGTGCATACCCAGGAAAGAAAAAATCACTCCTGTCCTAGCATGATATAACAAAAGCTGGAGAAAGGGTGATGAAGGACACTGCTAATATAGATATAGATTGGAATTGAGAACTAGTCCACAAACTTTTAACACGAATGAACTTATTAAATAAAAATGCAGTTTAAGTGTAACAGACCCGTCTACCAATTTAGTGGCTTTCCCAACACAAACAATCAATAAACCAGTAGCCATTGGATCAAGTGTTCCAGCATGTCCGACCTTCATTTCAAAACGAAAAATGTTATAATGAATTGTCCAGTTGAACTGAAAATGCAGATATGACATACAAGAACTGAAAATTCTGATATGACATACAAGAAAAAAGAAAGTACCTTCTTGACCTTGACGAGCCGACGGAGCTTTCCACACACTGTAAACGAAGTCCATCCTGTTTGCAACATTATAGCATCACTACGTTGACATCAGATGCATCATAGGAATTTACCGTAAATGTTCAATTTCTTGCAAAGTTCTCAAAGGTTTATACAGAGGTCCATGAATTAGATAAACAATTTTTAGTTCACTTTTATAACTACGAATAGGTGATAGTATATGAGGGAATTGGACGACATTGACAGGTGACAGTACTTGTGGAGAGATGCACAACATAAATATTCAACTATCAGCTCTGACAAGGAAATGTTTCAAACACAAAGTTCTCATGATATCCTCAGGAACAAAATGTTTATTTTGAAAGGCTATACCGCCAGTTCTCTAAACCAAATTTCAATCTAATATTTGCCTACCAAATTCATGTCCATGTCAAGATAAGCAACTTTGCTTATGCCCAGTACTTCTCATTACAATCTACAAATATATTGGAAATTGAATGGACTACATTAACTACTATCTAATTTTACCTTCCCAAATTTGGACTGAAGTAGAAAATCCGAAGTTTTAATTTCACTGGTCTTTCAATCAACAGTGACATCAAGATATAACTAATCCGTCCAAGAAAGAAACAAAAAGGAAGAGCCTCAAGTTCCTATTCAACTTACCTTTAGGCTTATTTATCAAAACCACAGTCCCATTAGGCCCATCCCAACTTGGTGGAAGCTCAGCACTCCTTGTAAGAAGATACGGCTCTCCAGTCCCAACTTCATTAACCTTGTTTGGAACTTTCTTCAAACACTTAAAAAACTCTTCCACTTTCCTCTCTGTAACATCCTTATTCACATCCTTCCCATAAGTCACTTCTCTGTTGCCCTTCTCCACCTCCTCATCAAAGAATACCAGCCCTTTATCATCCTCTCCACTCACTTTTTCAATCTTTGCAATTTTCTGACTACCCTTACTCTTCTGATTTTTCCCACTTTGATTCCTATTGAAGTCTTTGGGATCAAGAAATGCCTTATCAAGACATTGATCGGGAAAATACTTCTTCTCCAATTGATAAACCATCTTGTAATGCTTATCTTTTTCCCAAGGATAAGCAAATGTATCATAAAAATACAACTCCTCCTCTCTCTTATGTAACCTATAAAACTCTACAACCTCAGGCTTCAATTCTACATAGCCCTCTTCACCTTTTCTATTCTCTTCATCAGAGTCTGTCCCATACATCCTCTTCCTCCTCTTGTTGTAATACTTCCTCTTAGCCTTATCCATATCATCCCCGCTCTCCGCACACAATTTCTGGTCGACCCACGAATCAAAACCGAGTTCTGAATCAGGATTTTCAGGCGAATCGGGATCAGGAGAGCTCTCTGACCCGTGTTTACTGACCCTGGCGGGTCGGCGTCGGGTTTGGGCTAGCGAGGACTGAGTGGGGCGATAGACAATCATCTCGTATTGAAGAGGGTATGGAGTTGAGGAGCTGGAGAACAGCTTTTGTGAGAGTGAGAACACGGGTGTGAAAGAAAGTTTGGGTTTTGATACGAACTGATAAAGACAGACTGAAGATTTGGTTGTTATAGGTGAGAAGATTGGAGCTTTGGGGGAGAAAATACAGAGGGAGAGTGACTTAGCCATAGATGATCAGGTAGACTCTGTTGGTGTTTGTTTTGGAGGGGTTTAGCAGTGTCAGTTACTCCACCCTGTAATCTCTCTCCCTCATCAAAAACAAGCAAGCCATTAACAACTATAAACCATAACACATGAACAAAAGACGACAAGGTTGTTTGTGTAAGGGTTGTTATATACATATGGATATGGCATTATAAAGCCTTGCACGAGTGAAACTTCCAAGTTGTCGGCTAATTGTGAAACGTTGGAGAGTAGTGAGGCAAGAAAATGAACAAGTAAAGATATGTTAGGTGGGGGATGAAATGAAGTGATCGTTGAAAAGAGTGGTTGTGTTCTCGTTAAGTTTTTTTTTTTTTGGGGTCCATTTCTCCATGTTTTATCAAATAAAATTTTAAAGTCTAAAAAATTTGCAAGAAGAGAAGAGGTGGCTAAGCCGCTAAGCCTTGGCTTCTCTTGATAAAGCAGAAGTTAGACAAAGCCTTCCACTTTGGACCCATTCCTGAAAACTGATTCAAAAGTTTTGGAGGGTCATTTTTCTCTCCAGAATTTCCCGCTCCAAAGCTTAATGGAGCCATTAGCTGTTTTGGAGGAAGGTGACGACTGGGAGCTTCGCCATGACGACGATGGCTTCACTTACAAGATTCGCAAGCGCCGTCGCCTCCTCTCCGACCCAAATCCCTCCCACCCTCTTCCCGCCGCCGCTGATCCCCATGCCGACGAGAAGCGACGGAGAGAACGCAAACGAAAGACCCTTTTGAAGCTCAAGTGCCGGTATGAGAAGGAGATAGAAAGTTGGGATCTTTTGTCGAACAATTTGCATTCTATGCAAGAGAAAGCCAACGAACAGCTCCAAGTTCAAAAATAAGCGTCGTGTTTGGATCAAACACGGTCTTTCAAGGATCTCGATTCGGAAGTTGAGTCCAGAAACGAGGATGCTTGTGGGTCTATCGTAAATGAGCTCCTCTTGCAGGTAATTTTTGGTTTCTTATTGAGCGTTTCCATACTTTGGTGTTTCCATGCTTGTATTCTGAAACGTGCTGATTGGATTTTGTGGTATTAGAGTTGACTTCGCTTAAGGATTAAACTTTTACGTTCTTAGCATAGAGTTGCAACAAAAGTAGTCGCCGAATTTTGCAACCAAGAAATGGGATGTTATGGAACTGCTTGAAATGTTATCAGTTGCGCTTGTCGGCAACCCATGCTGTCTATTGAATTTGTCCTAATGGAAGATGAGTTCATTAGTTCAGAGTAAATGGAATGAGAAGAAGAATTCATTTTCTTTGAAAAAAAGGGGAAGTGTTAGAATCTCATAATTCGTTTCTCCTAATCCTTTTTCTATTTTGCATGTGGAAGAAAGGGGATGGATAGAAATAAAAAGATTGTCCTCTTGATTGCCAAGGGCTCATAATGTCTGTTCATATGATGATTTGCCTCCAATCTAGTATTTAATTTTCTCTTGCTAGTATGGAGAGGAAAATGGAAAATTTGTATTTGTTCTGATGTAAATTTTGGTGGGATTGCAGGCAGAGGCTCAAGAAGCAATAATCTGTGATGTTTCAAACTTGTGTGATGTAGCAGAAGCAATATGCAATGCTGAACAGGAACAGTTAGTGCAATCATTTATAAATCTGCCCATCTGGTCTTCGCCGCGTGAACTATTGGCATCACTCTGCGATGAATAACAAATCATTTGTAGATTGTGGCTCAACTCTTTTGAGGAAACATATGAACTGCGTAATTCTATCTTCAAACAGGTGTAGCCTTGTGCATGCTCTTAAAAGACTTCCTTTTTCTTCTTTTTAGGTTTGTCGTTGAAAGATAGTTGACAGTTTTATAGTTAGAACATTTTATGATGATATAGTGTAGTAGTACTAGTAGTGTTGTAATTGTAAGCTAGTCATTTGTTCTGAAGGTAATTGAAGGGAAGACGATAGCTATTGACTGCAAACTCTGGCACACTATTTTGTACTTGTTTATTGATTTCTAAGAAATAAATATTACATTCTCATTCCCACCTCTTTATTACTAACTATCAGATAAGACCTACAAGACTTGAAAAAGCACAAAATAATTAACCAATATGAGGAATTGTTAGGTAGAAAATAAGGAACCAATGATGTATCCACCAAGAATAAAGGTTCAACAAAAACATAATATTCCATGAGGGAAAAAAGGTCATATGATATTTAGGAAAAAATACTCAGCTACCAACACTCCTGAGAAGTTATCTATTCAGACAGGGTCTTCAGATCATCCTCATTTAGACATGAGGGGACAACTTTAACAGGTTCAATAACAAATCCAGCTTTCTTGCAAGCATCTTCCAAAAGTTTTACTTGTGGAGGCCCGTCGGGGCAGAACACAACCACAGCTCCACCACTGCCTGTAAATTTTGAAGCAGCACCAAACCTTCTGGCCACTTCCACCATTTCTAAATTTAGTGCACCAAGACATTCATCCCCAAACATGCTCCTGTAGAGGTTGTCATGCACAACAGTTTAGTAGCCTTATTAACTAATATGTAGCATCGCGCAAAACAAGATGCAGCACTCTTCCAGGCCATAAAATTTTATACCAAAGCTACTATCCTCAATTGCACAATTTTGCTATCATTTTTGTCACAATATCTCTTTGATTCCCTATTCTAAACTGTGAAATTCTGTGGTACGAACCTTCTGAGGTCAAAATTACGATTCATCAGGTCTACAAGTTTGGTATGATTCTTTTCAAGGATAGCAGTTCGTCCTTGTAAAGCTAGATCTGCAACTTCAGACATTGATTTTATAATGAATTTGTCTCCATCAAGCCACCTTTGTCGCACCGTGCTATGCACCTGCATGAGCAACTAATCAATTAGAAGTCCAACTCATGCTCAGAATTTTTGTATCATAGAGCTCCTTTTTCAGAAGACTGAACTATGCATAGTTGAACATTCTTTTTAGATAAATCATGTAGATCCGAATATAGGCAAGTCCAGATACATTAAAGGGCTAGGTGAAAGTTTATAAGGTCCTCTCTTAATCTCTCATGCACAAAAACATATCTCTTGGAACACTTTCAGAGTCAAATATCAGAGAGAGGAAAGGGGGAAAAAAAAGGCATAATGAAAAGCTGACCTTTCCAGAATCACTTGGATTCTCAGCATAAATGAGATGGAGAGGAGGAATAAGATTAATATCCATGGGCGTGTAGATGCCATGACCCAACTTATCCATATGTTCCTTGGCGAAGTCCTACAAGAACCAGTGCGTAATACAAATGAGATTTTTTTTATTGCATTTAGTTTGCATGTCTATACGCAGTCATATACCATGTAAACAAGGCCTCCATAGACTTGCGCCACACGATCTTGAAGGCCAGCAACAATTCCTAGTTCTTTTTCAGCATTAAGCACCAGAGTAGGCCTGACTTCTACTTTTATTAAATGCCTCACGTTGTAGAAGTCTATAAGGCAGTTTAAGGCTGCACATACAATTGCGCTTGAACCTGAAAGTCCTGTCTGAAATCTCAAACTACAACTTAAGCCATATGTTGTAAATAATTAAGCCAGGTGTTAAAACAAAGGAAATCCAAAATTAAAAAAAATAAGGCAAAACAATCCGTTTCGTTTTCTCTTCCCGATTCAAAACAAACATGCAAATTCACGACACATCTATAAGCAGCAGATTAACATAGAAAGGTTAGAGCTTTAAAGCTACATACTTTCCCTGTCTCCTTTCACCACTGTTATAAATTACAAAGTTAGTAATACAACACAAAACAAAGATCATTTTGAGTACTAGCATCCCATTATTTATTCCATAAATATAAGTACAGCAAAAATATATAAACTGCAATAGCATCCTCAAAATAAAACCTACTGCAGAACTATACATTAGAAGCACGTATGACACAGAATCATAGATATATAAAAAGCACAAATCACCAAAACGGAAATTGATCCAAGTGTGTTTGAAGCTCAACCTGACGAGGAATATTAGTGTCATATGATAGAGTGAAGTTTCCCTTGTGAAGATCAATCTTGTTCTCCTTGCAATAGTTGTAGAAAACTTTACAAATTGCCATCAGCAATCGCACACCGCCATAGTAACCTTCACTTTGCAACCGGTTCACCTATAAGTGGAAGAAGGTTTTTCAACAACATACAACAGTTCCACAGTCATATATACAACAGTTCCACAGTCATATACTGTTTGTTACAAATAGAACTGATAAACCAAGATTTGATATCATAACAGACAAGTTCTGGCTAGAGAGGAAGACTGAAAGATAGATACATTATTACAACGCAATTCACAGCCATTCCAATTTCCATGGGTTGTTTTCTCCCATCATTGACAATAAATTTGGTAATCTTAATAAGCGACGACGTCGATCAAACATTTTACCACGATCAAATTGGTTTAGTTGGTTCTTGAAAACATCCTAACATCAAAGACTAGTGGGTTCAAAAGAGTAGCACGAAAGTACACCCTTAATTCTGCTATCTGTCAATGTACAGAAAATTCATATTACCTCAAAACGCACAAAACAATCCAATGCTTTTAATTGGGTCTTCCAAATTATAATTCCTGATCTATTATTATCAGTTCCGAGTTAATAAAGTTGTAAAGATTTTAAGCTAGATTGTGTTATATGGGAAGTGCACAGATTTCCCCCTAAAGACAACAATTAGCTAAATGAATCAAAACCAATAAAATAAAACAAAATCCTGAAAGAACGCAACAGAGACACAGAGAAAAAGGAAGGAACCAGATGATCAAGAGATGAGAATTGGACGAGATCGTGCTTGGGATGAGGCTTGATGAAGAGGTCATCAGAAGGCTCCAACTTGACGGCAGCCCAGAAGTTTCCGAGACTAAAAGAGATTGTCCGGCCATAGTAAACATCGCTTGGATTGCCCAAAAGACCAACACGAGCATAAGCTTTGTGCTCTATAACCCCAGTACGATCCATCCTTGTTTCAACTTCTCTCCAGCCTAAAGTACACAGCTTGTCCGACTCGACCTTCCGTTCCACTTATTAAGATTGACGGCAGAGACAGAATTCTAGCACTCCTCAAAAACAATAATCAAGTCAAGTTTTTCTATACGTGCAGATATCTGATAACGAAGTGTTCCGCAGCACTTGATTGGTGTTTTAACGTATTAAAGCAATAATTAAGCACCGTGGAGTCAAAAAATAATAATCCAGACGCACGTAGTTCTCAACCAGCATGCCATGGCTCTGTTCAACAGTAACAGACATGATAGTCTTTCAAGGAGTGTCGTCGTCTTTTTAATGCATCCCATTTCGATATCGGGTTGACCCTATCAATATTCATAATGATTTGCTTGTTAAGATCAACCATAATGGGGAATGAGGATAACTGAGCTGATACGCCGGAGTTGGCTTTGCTTGTTAAGATCAACCATAATGGGTAATGAGGATAACTGAGCTGATACGCCGGAGTTGGCTTATCATTGTTAGTCAAGAGTGTCGGTAGCAATTTGAGGTGACATTAAAGATAAGGAAAAGAAAGGTAAATAATTCAGCACATAAGAATCGATATCAATCCAGCTAGGAACAATAAGGTTAGACTCCCAGGTCTCAACTGTGAAGTATGTAGTAGTTTAGTAAACTGTACAGTTCACCCAGAAATGTACAGAGTGAGTTCTAAGAAAGGAAGAAAAATAAAGTAATTTAAATATCAGCAGCAAACTATTATTAGTCTAGTCTTCAACATCCTCTTCACCATCTTCTGGCAGCCCCATGTCATCTCCAATTCCTTCCAGCAATTTGTCAACATCCTCGCCTAGCTCCATTAGCCTTGAACTCAGTTTTTCCACCTTACTCTGCTCTTGGCCAAGGCAGACAAGCAGATCATTCAGTTCTGCCTCGCTCTCCTTCTGTGCTTCTTCCCTAGCTTCTACCTTTATTGCCTCCACATCTGGGGGTGATGAAGCTCCTCCATTTTTCAAAGCTTTCACCTCTTTTTCCAAATGGAAGTTGGCCTGTTCAAGACTGTTGTATGCACCAGAGAGGCTCTGCAGATCAGATTCCATCTTTGCAGCTAAGTTCTGGTACATGGATGCCTCAGATTCAATTTTGGCCTTCTCGATCTTTAGCAACTCTACCCGTTGAGATGCTTCTTGAAGATTCCTTCTAAGTGTCTCCACCTGAACTCTATCTGAACCCACCCTTTGCTCGGGTTGAGTAGAGTTGCCCCCACCAATTTTAGCCAAATCCTCAGCCAGAGTAGCATTTCGACCAAGAAGACTCTGAAACATAAACATGTACTGTTATGAGTATTTTTAAAATTCTCACTCCGTCCGGTAGTAACAGTCGGCCAATGCAAAGCACTTCAAATAAGTGCCACTTAGATGTCCAACCAATTAAACATAATGGCATGTGATGAATGACACATATTCATGGTAGAAGGCTATTTCAACTAATACTCATCAGAAAATGCAGAGTCTAAATGCTAGCATATGATATTCTAACATCAGGATGTCAAGTTAAAGTTTATAACGCTACATCATTCCATTTCCTCCCACAGACGAATAAATTGCAATCATATGTTATTCTGTAACGAACATCCACAGTGCATTTAGTTTTGCATGCAAAAAAGTACCTGTATCTCAGAGCACTGCTTCTCTACAAAAGATTTTAGCCTCTTGATATAGTCTTTGTCATTTTCTCCACTCTTCTGCTCCAATTCTGCAGGCACAATAGCTACCTCATTCTTGGGACGACTATACACATCTACAATCATTTCCCTGATATCTGCCTCTAATCTCTTAATGAATTCGACAAAGTATGTGTCAAGCATTGACGAAAGAATGGGATGATCCACATTCTTCTGGTCAGACGAATCCTGCTCATCAACATCTTCAATCTCAGCCATACTAGCAGCAGCAGATCTCGTCTGTGGTTTATGAAGCTGTGTAGGCTTTGCAGAAGAAAAGACAAAGCTTTTCATCATTTCATCAAACTTGAGAAAGTATGATGTAAGACCAACTTTCTGACTCAAAGCATCAACTACAGTATAAGCATCCTTTCCACTCTCCTCAGAGCTGTTGAAAATCACACATTCACCCAAAAGAATTGCTGCCAAGCCCCTTACAGACACAGTTGTAGATGGATTAGACACCAATTCAAGTAGAAATGTAAGGTGGGGACGAGATTCCAGGAAACATTGAACTGCACTCGGGCAACGAGCCAGCCAGGTAACCAGCAATTTCAAAATAATCGCGTCTACGTATGAGTTCCCTTTGGTACCTGGCTTTCCATCCTTACTTTTAATGTTGGAGGAAAGGGCCAAGTACTTCACCATGCGATGCATTAATGGCTCTGGTGGTCCCAATGATGGAGAAGGTGACTCTAACTCAATTCTCAAGGCCTGCAAAAAATTTTATAAAAAAAACACAGAATAGGTAAGTTTGATTTTCATTTAGTTATTTCCTTTATGGAAAAGCACCAGTATTCTGCTCATTTTTCTCCAGTGGTAATGGAGTTCATAATTCAATCCAGGTACATTATATATACTCGTACTCTTTCTACATTAAATTCAGCTACTGAATATAACTTTCCAACTCATAAATCCTAGGCCTAGGCAATCACGATCATATGCAAGTCTGAAGTTAGAGAGTGTTTAACAACCTAAACCAATACAAATGCCATGCAGCATTCTTCCTTAACAACTACAATATCGTGATAATGTGTCCCAGGTGGATGCAAAAAGAATAGATAGATTGCATACCCTTTCTTTGCATGGGACATTGTCCTTCAGTATGTGAGAAAGTACACTAGCAGCCCTGCAACAAGTCTGAACTGAAGAACATTAGTCAAAAGTTTCAAGCAACTAGCATGAATAAGAATATTTAGTTTCCATCCAGAACTGATATATGTTTGTTGTTACCTCAAGATCACCATCGGATTCACTCAAAGTAAGACCATGTAATAACATGCTGCAGAACACCATCCAAATCATTTCAACATACATCCCACTCAAAGTAGTTTAATAAATAGAAAAAGGTGGCACTGATGCCCTTAAAATAAACGAACCTTCCAAATGACATGTTAACATCCTCCTCTATAGGAGCATGACTCATTGAATGAGGTTGAGGGATTAATGTGGATGCTAACATCATTTGACCATCGACATTCCTCTGAAAATTTGACACAAGCAACACTGGAGCACATAAGTTGCAGATTCTAGCCAAGTACAAATTAAACATACACAAGCAGAAAGGATTCTTTTAATATTCAAGATTGACGATTCTAAGCGTAACTATATGAATCAACCTCACAAAAGCTCTTAAAAACATAATCTGCTGCAATGAACTCCTGCATGCTTGATGTTCGCAGAATGATGCGAAGAATCGAGTTCAGAGCAGGTTCTACTTGTGGCTCCTCACCAAGAACTTTGCTTGCCAGTGCTTCAAGATTTTTTGGATGTCCAGCAACCAAATCACCAACATATCGCAATGCCTACCAAATTGATGATGATTTAGTATAGAAAGAACGATAAAATATCCCAGAAACTTGCTCAATACTTTAGCACCTGTACCCCATGAACTACTAGGAAAGCATCATTGTTACAACATGTCAAATATATAATTATTATACAGTTTCAGTCATGTATGATTGCTGCAGGAAAAACTTACTGCACAACGTATAGGAACGGGAGCCCATCGACTTTCAACCCCCAACACTAGAAGATAGTCCAACAACTTTTTCTACAACAACACCCAACACAATTTTATGAATAAATAACTGCTCTAATATCAGCAATTTTAGTTAATAAAACATCTATAAGCTTGCCCAAACCTGAACCAGGGCTGTTATGTTGTTAAGCTTATTGGCTTCTTTTGTAGGCTCAGATTCTGCTCCTCCCAGCATTAGCAAGTTAATGGTGTCTAGTGCACTGAGTATATTAATTGTCTACTGGCATACATTTGTTCCAAACAAGAAAAAATCACCAGTAAATCTTGTGCAATAGAATGCTAAAACTTCTGCATCAATGTAACACAAAACAACAAATCATATACATTTGAATAACTAACCTTCTGTTGTGTAAAACTATACGCGGTTCCCCGAAGCTTCAGAATTGATATTAAGGCATCAAAGCCAACAGTCTCCCTCAGCAGTATCTACACCAATGTCAAATCAGCAAATTGATAAGAATCACACATCACCAGAAGTGACAAAAGGTACACACCTGATTAGATGCATTGTTACGAATAAGGTTGTTCAACAACTCCAAACAGTCCTGGACAACAATAAGGAAAAAAGTACATTAGCACAAGCAACGCATCAATTCATTTTCCAATGCGGAGGAAAAATAATGAAGTATTCATGGAAGGAACTTCTAAGAGCCTTCAATTAATAAAAACTGCTGTGTGTCTTAAGATGATAAGTAGTAAAAAATGGGAAAAATGAAAGAAAAGAGTTCTTACGGAAAACATATTGGAGCATGTGTACCTATATAAGTTATCGGGAAATTTACCCAAAATTAATTTCAGAACCATACTAAAAATTATTATAACCTACAAACTTCACAATGTAACAGAAGAGGCAACATATGAACAGTGTAGTTTTCTAGCGACTCCACAGTTAAAGCAGTACATAGGAGCCAACCAGATTAGAACCACAGCCAGCCTTCACTTTCAACATCATACCAGATGTTCAGGTAATGTGTCAAAAATTAGATTCTCAAAGTAGGTTGCTCAGGTCATCAACCATCACATATAGAAGTTGAAACTACACAAATCCAAATGAAGAGACTGAAGTTCCAAGGGAATATGAAGTAACCTTGACAGTATAACAGGCAGTTTAACACCCAAAATGGTATGTATAAGAGATCAATAATGATCCACCAGCAGGAAAGCTAAACAAGTTGAAAAGAGCAACCCATTCAATTTGAAGGAACTTTATTACCTGTACAACAACGCCACCATCCGACCCTCCTTCCTCTTTAATAATGCTAAATATTTTATCAAATGCACCTTCAAAGACTACAATTTTTTGAATTTCCTAATAATCAAACTGGCCTGGTTAGTGAGGATTTCCAATAAAGATGCAGGGAAAATATCAGAGTCAACACAAATTGAGAAAAAATTGTCACCTCAGCTTCTCGAGTCAGGTAAGTAAGAAGCAGCAATGCTTCATTTCGTATAACCTAGCAAGTAGAACATGAGTATTTTCAGGGCATGAATGTAATAAAGTTAAAGGATAAGTCAGCAGGAATGATTCAACAAAAAGAACTTGCACCCACAACTCAATACTTTTTCATGCATCCCCATTTTAACGTCATTAAGAAAAACAGTTTGCATCTTTTCCCTGATGACTTCATTTGTAAACAAAGACACTTGACTAACTGCAGAATCATCTCCCAGGAAAAAGCAAATAGCCATGTGAGAAGTAATTGGACAATCAGTATTTTTCAACAAACAATTTTATACCTCACGATCCATAAGCATATCCATTAGCCGAGTGATTCCACGAGGAATGGTCAGAATGGCTTCCTGTAACCTGAAGAGTACTCAGCAAAGTTCTTTCCAACATAGTTAAGGATTATCATAAATTTAAGAAAAGAAGAATGACCTTTTACTCTTAATTCATACCTGTTTTGTGAGTTTGAGAGAAGGGCTGTCAAAATTTGAAGAGAATAATATCTTATATAGAAGTCCTCTTCTGACTGAAAGTACCAATGGAAGCAGTAATAAGCATGCATTATAAATAGCAGGCCAATCGCCTGAACAAATTAAATGAACTCTCACCAGCAAACTCAATAAAAGAGATATGTTGTCTGCTTCTCGGGAAAGTAAATCTGTGTTCATTAAAGCCGGTTGAACCTCATTCTTTGATTCTTTTGCATGATCAATCGGTGTCAAAGCACTTACAAGAGTTTCTAAGGCACCTCTAATCTACAACAGGTAGCATGTATGTTTTACCATGCAGTGAAACAAAAGCAAACAGTTTGTATGAAGCAAAAGAAATGCAGGAAGAGAAAGTTGCAGAACCATTTCAACGTCATCTCGTTCTTCCTTTAAGACACTCATAAGTACAGGAAATCCTGCAAGAAATATAGTCTAAGAATGTAATGACTAGAATTAGGCAAAGATAAGCATTGTCAGCATAAATACAACAATCTGTACCCATAGCCCCAAATGCCAGCTGAGCTCCACGACTTTCTGCCACAATAGACTGGAGCTCAATCATGGCATTCCTCCTGTCCTCTGCCAGCACACCATTGCTTATTCGGTCTAGCAGCCGCTCAACATAGCTACCGAAAAAAGGCAAAAGGGATATTCACAGATACATACAAAGAGAATCATCAAGGACAAGATTGGCACAAACCTTAACCATCAAAATAGAGAAAAGGAAAACGAAAAGCACAAAATCAAAGATTTCCAAAATATCATTAGTTATCCTCTCGTATGAAAAACGAGCATGCCTCCCAATCAAGCACAATAACAGTCACTAGTATATAGCACCAGAAATTGATCCGTAATCACAGTTAAACATAAAAAGCACAAAACTTTAACGGTGCCCAACAACTTTCAGATGTTCCCAACTAGCATAATTCCTCTGAGCATATTAGACTATGGAAAATATTTCAGCCATCACAACTGCCACTAAAAGCAGAGACCAATTTACCTATCCTCATTGGAACTCGAGTTCTCATTGCCAAAAACAAGCCCAACGACTCCCTGCAGAAGCAAAACATTAATCCAATCAGTTCAAGGTCCACACCTGGGCTCCATTCGGATCATCAATTCCGAAGATCACAAAAAAAGAAATGGATGAGAGAAACACAGCAGTGAATGAACTTAGAGCACACAAAAACCAATATTCCCAGATAACTGCAATTAATCAACGAACAGAACAAGAGAAAACAATCAAGAGTGAGAGTGAGAAAGGATCCACCTTATACCCAGATACCAAATCCATCTCAGAACCTCAACTGAGTCCGCTCCACGATTACAGCTAACACCAGAAGAGAAAAACGAAAGTCAACTAAAAAAAATTATGGGGGTAGATTGAAACGTAAAAAAGGACGGTCGAAATTAGCATTGGAGGAGGCACCAAAAGAAACAGTAAGTCCCACAGAAGAGAGTCCCAATGAGAAGCAAACAGAAAGCGATCCCGTGTTGTGATGGATCCGGGAGGAGCGTCGTTTTCTGGTCACAGATATAATCTTCGCCCTTTTGCCCCCATGGCCTTCAAATGAATGATGGGCTTTTGTTATCGAGTCCAAAAACTTCTTATATTAAACTATTAACCGAGTTTAATAATCTTTACGTTCAAATCTTTTGTTCTCGTTATTCTGTTTCAATTCTATTATGTGCTTAATATAACATTATTTTATAGTAAAAATCACATCGGATTATCTACAAAAACAACTTACAAAACGACATCGTATTGGACGCAGAACAAGACTGGAACAAAATTATTGAAATAGAAGATTTGGTCCCTAATCTTTATAGGTTTCCCTTCTAAACCCAATGATAACATGAAAGAATGGAGAGTTTCATTTATGCAAATAAATGAAAATGCAGTCTAATTTGGTCTTTAGGGTTTTTCATTAACTGCCTGACCTTCTCCGTTGCCATTTGCCAACCTTATTCCCACCGGACTTTGTAGTTTTTTTTTTTTTTGATTGAACCGGACTTTGTAGTTAGTTTTATCAATAATTAAAAAATTGAATCAAATTGAACAGTTTAATTGTGAAAACTTTAAACTAATCAACTATTCGATTTAGTTTTTAATTTTTTTGTTTGATTTATTTTAATAACATTCGTTATTAAAACTCGATTAATCGGTCAATTTTTATAAACTACCTTAAATTAATTAATTTTTATTTAACATTTTTTTTAATTAAACTTTAGGTTCTCTATATAGCTCATGCAATCATAATAAACAAACTTTAATTTCTCTCATAGATTGAGATCAATTTATTAATTTAAGGAATATTGACCTAAATGTGCTTGGTAATGGTAGGGTTAAATTATTAACAATATATTCATTTGATAACTATATATCTTTTCTTTATGTTGATACCAAAGATGCATGAGCTACTCATTCTTTAATTGTGTTGGAAACTAATACTCCCACTTTTCATAATATAGATATTATTAAAATTTGAATTTTATTATGACAGGGTGTTAGAAAGATATAGCAACAACAAATATATGGGAGCAAGATCAAAAAGAAGAAGGATATGAGTATTGATATGCAATAATTAAACTGCCATAATATTCAAGTCTATTACATTACAAGAAATATGCATTTTGTTGGTAATAATAATTACCGACGCCAACGGAATAAAATGACAGGCAAAGGCGTCGTTAATACGGCCGTAGGTAAATTTAACGATAGAAATTATGTCATTTCGTCGGACAGATACAACCGTCGGTAAACCATCGTTGAGATAATCACAAAGGTTTCAAAATTACCGACGAAAGAAGAAGAACGGTTGGTAAATATCGCAAACAATTACCGAAGGAGGAAGAATAACGGTCGGTAAATAACATAAACAATTACCGAGGGTTTATAGTTTTCCGTCGGTAATTGTATGCATTTTTCGACGGTCTACGTTCCATCGGTAATTGAAAGTAAGAAATTTTTTTTAAAAATCCCAACATGAATTTGTATTTGATGATCTTAAAAAAAAGCATAATTTCAACAGTTATGAATTATCTGTGCATAATAAATTTATTTGTTTATATATTTAATTTGTTTAAACAGATAGTTAATTAATGATATAAAGTTAAAAGTTTCTTAATTGATAATAAAAACATTACAGTGTACATAATAAGTCTTTGTAATTGAAAACAAATGACTACAATATTTCTAATGTGTTAGTGATCACGGGTGCTCTGAGCTACTACCCTGCCCCTTCAACTGCGTCATCTCCTGTCTCAGCTGAGCCATCTGCTTCATCAATGTCTACATACATGTCCGAAGCTCAGTGACTTCACTCGTTTGCGCTGGTCTATTAGACGCTGTTGTACTGGACATGGAGGATTGCAAATAACATGCGTTTGCAAATGAACCTAGCCCTACCACCAACAACATCAAGATACATCTAAGTCTCATCAACAAGTTGTTCCTCCTGAGACTGTCGCTGAATGGTTTGTTGTATTTGATCCTATTAGGAAGCAATATTTACATTAGTAAGGGATTATTAATAAGAAATAATAATAATGCATTAATTTCACATACATTCAGTTTTCTACATCGGCTGTTGACGAATGTCACACCGTCATGCTTCTTCGTATGAGTGTACAAAAATAGCCAAGTAAGTGTAGGAGGAATGCCCAAAGACTTTTCCTGCATATTTAACCTAAATTATTAGATGTGAACTACATTTTATAAAAATTTCTACAGAGTTTCCTCTATTTTTATGATATTTTCCCCTATTGAACAAATAAAAAAACTCAACACAGTCATATATGGCACCAGGCATTTATACCATTACCATTATCTATAATACAACAAAGTAAAACATTTACAAAATAAGTGTGAAGTTTAGATACTTACAAGTCTCTGTGTATGCTCGTGGTGGGTTATTGATCCTCCCGTATGTACGAGAAGACTCTCTCCCCCCGGGCCTTCACGTCTATTGGTGGAGTTATGCCCTGAGATGGACATTGCCTCAGGGCTTCTCCAATACTCCTGCCAACGACTCCATATTTACTCCGAAATATAAGGCGGTCGTACACCAGCCTTGTGTATTGCACCAATAAAGTCGCGATAATGTGTACGAGCTCAGTTCTCCCATAGTCTCTATAAGAAGGCGTCAATTCCAGAATCCTAGAAAAATTCTTTCTGAAATAAGAAGAAAAAAATGTAAACTACTATAATGTAATAATATTTATGTAATTAGTGTATATAAATCAATATAAAAAGAAAATAAATCTTTATTATACCTCAAACTCCTGAAAGTAAAATCTCTTTGTTGCCTGAGAGATATTCTTCCCCATATAACCCTTAGGATCAATATGTTCTTTAAATTTAGAAGTTATATTTTTGGAACACGGTCTAGATGGAACTAACCTAATATAAGAAGTAATTTTATACAATGAAAAAAATGATAAACCTATTACTTACTTAAAAAAATAGTGATTAATGTGATTTCACTTACAGATTGTTAACAATTGTTATGTACTTTCTTCTGTCAGGTCTCTCAACTCCAAGTTGGCGGACGTCTCCTGTAACATCCCTTACCATGTTAGGGATAGAATAGTAAATTATGAGGAATTTATGTGAAATTAGGAAAATGCACGCCATGCATAAATTATTTGTGTCATGCACATTTTTTTGCATATTCATATGATTGTACATGCATTCATTGACATTTTCCTGGTATAATTGAGTTATTAAATGTGATTAAAATGTGATTTGGCAATTTTTGTATATTTCGGGTGTTGAGCACCGATTTCGGAACCCAACCTTTTGCTTTGATACTGCAAATGTTGGATCCCGTTTTCGGAACCCAACTCTTTCGAATATCATCATACTTAACTTGAGCGTGCATATAACCTTGTAGGGTTATTTCCATGAACTCTTATTAGGCATCATCCCACAAGGATGGCGTGCCCACAATAGTCAAACATCAAAACAAACTTATTCCTCCAACTTAACCCTTTTAACAAGGAAGTCAAAAAGAACATACATCATCGCATTACTTCAATCTATTGATTCATAACTCAAGCAACAGAGTTTGAAAAACTTTATTTACATATCAAAAGCCACACCATTGGCTTAGTACAAGAATACAAAAATAGCAAATGTAGCAATTCCCTTATGCTCTTGATCACTTGATCTCTTAGCTATCACCTGAGGATGGGATAGAAATGGGGTAAGCGTGAAAGCTCGTGGGTAACAGTTTATAACAGAAAAATAAGCAAAAACCATTGAAAACATTCATTTGTTATAGCAAACTCTTGTTGAAAATCCGTAAGGCACTTGTTTTTTAAATTCTCATCATGTAGTGAAATTCACAATTTTCAAAACATGAATGCATCAAACTTGTTCACATAACATGAGCACATAAGCACATCAGAATGGTTCGGGTGGATCCAAAAACAGAACGCACTACACATTTCCACTTAATGGTCCTGTGTAGCTGTGAACAAAATGTACTAACACAATCCCACATAATGGTTTTGCGTAGCCGTGAACTTATGGGAGTCCATAAAGGAGCTCCATGCCACTA
>JANZLH020000138.1:1994079-2017648 GCA_026770325.2 Erythroxylum fimbriatum
AAAAGAGAGGTAGAAAGGAGGGTGGGAGATTTTAATTTTTTTTAATATTTGCAAAAAAGTTTTTCTATTTTTATACGCCTTGTATTTTGAATATCGGTCGGTATTATCTGAAACAAGCTTGCACCGACCAATATTTAAACTCGGTATACCAATTCTTTATTTTGTACCGATTTTTATTACGAACCGGTATTTATATCACTGTTTAGCTCTAATAAACTTTTAATCATTACAAACGAAAATTGGACACTATATTTATGTTGAAAAATATCAATTTCGCTTTTTTTGTTTATATTATGTAAGAATTATAACATAATCCCACGTATTTAATAAAATTTTAATGTTTTTAAAACGGATCGAAAGTTAGACCGATAAGACAAGAAATTTAAGGTTAAACCAATATTAGATCATCATAAAATTATTAAATAAAATTAAAATATTAAAATATGATTTACAAAAATTATTTTTATCAATCTAAGTTTAATTAAAAAAGAGATCATTAAATAAGAATTAATTTATTTATTTTAATATATAAAAATTTATTAATTTAAAAAAATGGTTAGTTAATTAATTGTTTATTTTTTTAATAACAAAAATTATTAAATTAAAAATTTTTATGATTGAATTATTTTAAAATTAACACGTGGATTCCCACAGAGTCAAGGCTGTGTTGGCTGTTGTCTTTCTATTCGGACGGAAAACAAAAAAGAGCACTATCATGGGATTTGAAAGAGTGGCGGGCGCTGGAAGAATAATGCATGTACTCACAATAATCATTGATTGCTTGATAGAGAGTGAGCATTTCCCCCTTGTTTTGCTCTGTTTTGGTTCCATTTTTAGTAAAATTTAGGACAAAAGTGGAACATGATGATCCTAGATGTTACAAAAGTTATCATTTGCCCTTTAATTTGTCTGCATTGTGATGATGTAAGGCAAAAAGTCCATCACTATGAGGTATTCAGTTTGGCAGAACATAGACAAGGCATTCTTAACAACGTTGTAAAACAAAATGGCAGTGAACTTCTAACGAATGCGAGACCAGAAGATCTAGAGACTAAACGGTTCTAACTTTATTCAGACTGAGACTATTGATTATATAAACAAGGTTTAAGTACAGAATTATTTCTAACAACCCAGCAACCAAAACTCCCAAACCCCAATGGAGCATCTAAATCAGAGCAAACTGACGTTTTATGCAAAGGAGTATTGGATATAAGGTGATTCCCTATTGAAGCTGGACTAACTCAATTGGCAGTTTTGCTTGTCAAGACTATTTACCCCCTGTTATGGATTACTGTTCCTTTACTTTGTGCCTTTGGATGGGTTCAGTAGCACTGGTTAAAGCAGAAAAAGAAACCTCTTGGCTTGTCCTCCATCTCCGTTTCAGGGGTTTCACCAGACTCGTCTCTTACGCCCATCAACGAACTTGTCCCAGGAGACTCTGGCGGTAATACCAGGTTCTTAGAAGAGAACATCTGAGCAGGGACGACAAGCTCTGGTGGCGCAATGGTCGAAAGATAGTGCAGGAGCATCTGTTTAATTTCGCTGAAGTTTGGTCGAGCATTTGGATCCTCATTCCAACACGCGGTCACCATCAATGCCAAATCTTCTGGGAGTGTCTCAGCACTGGGTCTCACATTCTGAAACAAAAATCAAATGAGAATCCCATAATGCTAGTGAACACAACTAAATGACCAAGTCTGAACTTTGGGAATGAGCTATTTCTTGTCAAGATGATTATCTAACGAGTTGATAAATTCACATAATATGAGTTGCCCGTGTCACAGTCCCCAATCCAATTTTGTCAGCATTTTCACTACCATTTTAAGCAGTAATGATCTTCACTATAGTCCTAAGTCGGTATGCTATCTCCATCTGCACCTGTCAATAAAATAGTTCACAGTAGGAGTAGACATCTTCTCTAAGAAGGTTTGGTGAGGCTTCTGCATCAAGTTCAAACCTTTTCATACTTATTATCGGCTGAAGAGGTAGTCCCCGAAAGGCCTTATTGATGCCTGTTAAGGAGAGCAAGTCTCTTACACATAAATTTCACTTAAGTTTATGATGTAAAGGGGGTTTTCACCTTAAAAGCAGCTGCATATGCTGCCTGTAGATTAGACATGCCTTCAAACGGTAACTTGTTATGGATAAGCTCCCATAAGACGATTGCAAAGCTATAAGCATCCACCTTGTGATTGTAATGTTTTTTCTCCCCACGACGTAACGTGACCGTGCTGTATAACTGCCAACCAAATAGGAATATTAACAATCAGGACTTTAATATGACTTATGAACAATTGTTAAAAAACCATATTAAAGGATAAGTGAAAGCTCATTAAGCATCAAATATGAACCTCTGGAGCCATCCATCGATAAGTTCCTGTCTCTGCAGTCATCATCTCTGTTAATGACTCTTCTCTGGCTAAACCAAAATCTGCAAGTTTCACAGTCTTGTGATCGGCAGTCAAGATCAAGTTCTCTGTACAATACAATTTTCATGATTTTAAGCAGAGTCAGTCCCAACACCTCCCATATAACAACACTAAATCCAATGCATATAAAAGCAATCACTTGTTAACATGTCTGATCTTAGAAGTGTTCAGCCATGTGTGAGATGAAACACCTTGTTCCTCAAAACACTACATTCAAATTTCATCTCATAGAAAGAGCCGTTGTTCGCTAAAATTTCAATAGACTGCTAAGTTATTTCCAGTAATTCAATCTCCATCCCGGTATTTTAGTATTGCAACATACCAGGTTTTAGGTCACGATGAATGATGCCATGGGAGTGTAAACATTCCATTGCACGAGCAATATCAAGAGCATATCCCACTGCCACATGCATTTCCAACCGGTTAGGTCTCAAGTTCAGTAAGAATTTGCGCAATGTCCCACCTAATAGAAGCTCAGTTACAATCACCATGACAGGTTCCTTGCAGGCACCAATAAACTGTACGGACAACAGCCCCATTAGTGTTTGCACTAGACCATTTGAGCAGAAAGTAAACGACAAAGAACTTTATGCTTCTAACTAGTGGAACAACCTTTACTAGATTCTTGTGTTGAACTCTCGATAACATTGAAACCTCTCTAGCAAACCTGGCTTCTTTCTTGGCAATCTCTTCAGGTGTTTCCCCTCTATGTACCATTTTAATGGCAACATTTAGATTCTTGTACCTAGGAGAAAAGGAAAAATCATTAACAGTTGAAAACTTGGGATAATGGCAGAAAATAGGAGACTCTTTAAGGAATGATTTTAACCGTCTACATGATCAAGAAATAACAGTGTCAAAGAATAGCAATGATTTTACACATCTATCAGGAAAAGAAATTTGGCGTGCTTACTAGAAGCAGATGAAATTCAAATAAGAAATGAATCAAACCTCACGGCTCCTAATATTGAGAAACAAAAAGGAGAACAACCACAATCACGACTTACTTTCCCTCGTATACTTTGGCATGAGCTCCTTCTCCAATCTTTGGCCCAACAAAAAGAAGCTTAGGGTCAATCAGCCACTTAGCATCCAAATCAAAATCTCCAGAATAGAACCCATTACTAGATTCCATTTTTTATTCTATACAAATATCATCTACTGATTAACAAAACCAATCTCCTCTATCAATCACTATTTTGAAGTCTAGAAAGCAAATTCATCCTAAACAAACAGGAAACTATCACTAATAAAAAGGGTTAAAGTTTCGCACTTGCTCCATATTGTGCCCCAACCACGCCCGCAATTAGCATTTTCCTTCGTTTGAGAGGCAAAGAATGAAACCCCACATGTTCTCATAGATAGTAATGAAAAAAGATGATAACTTTTGTTGAAAATAGATAGCTACCAGAAACGGAACAAGTTGCCCAGCAGATTCTGGCAGAAACAGAGCAGTAGATAAACCAATATGGGGAAGAGAAATGGGGTTGCAATAATATAGAAAGGAAAGATCACTAAAAGACTGAAGTAAAGGCTAGACGGGGCCGGCCCAGAGGCAGATCTGGAGTGATTTCAAGTTTCAGGAGTTCAGTGAATTGAAAAGTTTCTCTCTTTACGTGTATTGAATGGAATTGTTGTGTCTGTTGATGTGTAGATAGATAAAGGCTCGGATTTGAGGCTTGTGTCAGACAACAGTGGTGAGCTTCAATAGTTTTATTTTGTTTCGATGTGAAATGAATAAACAATGCAATAAAATGGAAAGTTGGATAGACAGAGAAGAAAGGAAAGGGTTGGTGGAAGTGTGAAAGTGATTGAATACTCAACTTTCACTGTTGCTGGAGATGGTCAGACCGTAGAAGATGTACTTGAAAGGACCATCTCTATATTTTTTCTTTTCTTTTCATTTATTTTATAAAATTCCAAGGGGTTGGAACTTGGAAGAGTAGAAGCTGGGGATTTGGAAGTAGGGTTTTATGTCTCTTGAATGGAATGGAAGATGGTCGAGGAGGAGGAGGTGCTCAGTTTGGGCAGAAAGAATGGAGCTTGACACATGGGGAGTTTTGGACAATGAATTTTCTTGTTAGATTTGGTTACTTTGGCCTAAAGGACATTTGTCAACTTCCATCTTACACATAACCTTAGATGCCATCACCAAGTTGTCACGACTCTCGCGGTGCTCTTCTGCCATCTCCATCTTCATCTAGCTGATGATCTTGGTGTTGCTGTTGCCATTTGATTGAGTGATTTTATGATGTTTCTCATGTTATACCAACTGTGTTCTTGATCGTTTTCAAATTTAAGTTACCCAGTTGTGAACATTTTGACTATTTAAGCAACCATATATCTGAAGTAAGTTTAGACTTTAGAATGGTTGTTTGAAACAAGTGGAGAGTAAAATATAGGAACAGAGTAAATTGAAAAACTAACTACCACCCTCAGCGTTGACTCCAGAAAACGCGGTTTGTTACAACTTTGACATTAAAACACCGACAGGCTAAAGTGTGGAGCTAGTCAACTGACGGTGCCACGTCAGGTGTCAGTGTCTGCTCCCAGTGTTAAAATGGGTAAGACTGTGATTTGGCGTGCATGAATAGCTGCCACGTGGGTGATTCTACCCCCTGGGATGACGTGCCATCATCGTATCGCTCCATAAGTTAAGTTGGCCTATAAAAATCATATAATGTATTAATAGTTGGAATTATAAAAAAATTTAAGTTTAACTTTGTAAAATTAGTTAAAAATTACATAAAATTAAAGAATTTAAAATAAGACTAAAAAAATTATCTTTACTTATAAAAAATTTAAAGTTTAATTAAAAATATTATTAAATAAAAATTAATTAATTTATTTTAGTTTATAAGAGCGTATTAATTAATAAAAATTAACATATTAATTAATAAATTGAATGATTTTTAATAATAAGAGTTAATAAAATAAATTGAACTAAAATGTTAAAAACTGAATCAAAAATTGAATGGTTCAAAATTTTTAAGATTAAATCAATTAAACCGGTTGAATTTTTTAACGAATAATTACAACAAACACGAAATGCAGGGATTAAGGGTACCCTTTTCACCAATTTATAAATTTCATCATCAATAACCACAAAATTGATAAAATAAAAATTTACTAGTGATTTAATGCTTCTTATTTAACTTTAAATTTTGGTAGGTGTAGGAGATACAAAATTATAAATACTTGTACAAGATTTAATATTTTTTAGTATTAGTATTATAAAAAAATCATATAATTTTTTAAAATTGATATTAAGAAGATTGAAAATAATTAAATAAGCAAATTTTGTATTTAAATCCTTAATTTCAATTTGAAATTAAAATTATCATCTTAATAATTTAGTAGAAAGAAATCTTATGTAAACAAATATTAGATTTATAAATTTTAATTAATTTGAACTTATCATTTAATTCAGATTTATTAATAATATGATAATTCATAAAAATAAATAAAGAATTAAGAACCAATTTATATAAATTTAAAAAGATTTGACATCCAATGAACCAAATCTAATTGACAAGGGGATTAAATCTCCTGCTTCAGTTATAATGTTCCTATTATATTTTATTAAATCTCATTCACATATTTATATGTCATATTCTATTAAATCTTATCTATATATTTACATAAATCCTATATAAATATGTAGATAAGATTTAATTAGATAAGATTGAAGAGTATGGTAATTCACTTTTTGAATATGACGTGAAACAGCCAAGGGTCTTTAATCCTTGTCGGTGAGTAAACATAAAGTTTGTGTGGGGCCATATGATTTTTAGACCCTACAAGTTCTAATAATGAGAAAGCCTTGGACTTTGAAGCAAATTGTACTTTCCATGATCCAAAGATATGGTCTTTATGTTTTGTTAGCTTGCGAGTTTCTTTCTCGTGGACTTTTTGGCAGTCGGTGAGTACAGTAGTTTTAGCCTTCACTCACAAGTCAAGGCTACAATGTGCAAAATACTTCAAATGAACCATTTCAATTACGACAAAACATAGAATATAAGCAATGAAGAGGACATGAAGATTTCAAGTGGTCGGCGTTAGTCTGTCACGAGTTTGGGTTGGAAGTAGTCAGTGGTAGAACTAGAGAGAAGTGTCTTAATCGTAAGTCAAGGTCTAAGGGCAGCTTGCAGGGCTTCCTACCTATTCTACAGGAATCTGGGAATTTTACCAGCTTAGAAGAAAAGAATTTGCAGAACCGTTAACCAGCATAATGTTTCTAATAAACATAAGAGTACAACTGTAGCTCACAGATCTCAGCGGCGCTTATAAATACAAGGTTTCAACTCAGGCCATTCAATTTCTTTCCTCTTTGAGCTATGCTTCTCCTGCAGAACCGAAGCATGATCAAGAACAAATCAATAACTGCGAATAATTTCCATATTGAGAATGCAAATCAATTGATGGACAGAACTTATAGTGAATGCATAAAGTAAATGACCTTTTTCTGGAAGTATAGTAAAATGAACATTTTGTTTGAGAAATCCTGCACACGATGTATGTCCGTAATTAGTACTGTGGATAAAGAATTGAATATATGAGGTGGATGCAAGAACCTGTATACACCTTCCATGTAGAGGTGAATCCTAGATTAGAAACAGCTTTTGAAAACTCCTTCGGATCTGCTCCTCCATTGCTCGGATCAAACCTGCTCTTTACCTCGGCTATCAGAAGCCGCCCACTATAAAGAACATAAGATGCTTCATTAACAAAATAATGGACCTCTAGCTGTACTTCAAGCACTCAAACAAGAACCTGTAGCAAACCTGGGCTTAAGAACTCTGTGAGCTTCCTGGATGTAACTTGGATAATTAGTCCCCATCAAAGAAAGGCAGAAGACAGCAACGTCCACAGATGATGCATCAAGTGGTATCTAACAGAAAACAACAGTGAGCAACTGGTAGAATTGGTAAATATTAGCTCTAACTAAACACACCTTCCTACAATGTCTCTTGTTGAGAATCAGTATTTAGCATTATAAAGGGCAAGTTTACAGCAGACATACATTGGACATATCACAAGCAATAACGGAAGGATCGTTAGACAAAAGATCAAATGAGTGAACTTTATTTTTCACATTCTTTGAGAGCCGTGCATCTCCTGGAACACATTGAGCCAGATGGCCAGAGAAACAAACCAAACAACATAGTAGTCAGTAGTAGACAGTTGAAAACATCAAAACTCTTATTGCAAAAAAGAAATAGCAGTTGAAGGTCAGCAAAACCTTACCACAGCCAAAATCAGCCACAACCAAAGAAGGACTATGATTTTTCAGCCACTTTATGATTACATTTACTGGCTGTTCAGGCCAATGTGACATTTGTTCTTGATACCCTGTATGATACTGCCCATGTAAGTGACATCAAGTCAAAACAAAGATATCCGAATTGAGAAACTTACAATGAGATGCCAGTAGAAATCTTAAATAATTGCAGGAAATACATTGCAAGTAAAGTACGAACAACACCTTAATAAAAGATGGAACACAAATATAGCTTACTGCATACATGGCAAGATAGAGCCAGCAATTATCAATATATGAAGATGAGATCCATTGGTGAGAATAGGAGGCAGTATAGCATACATTAGCTAGACAAACTGTTTTACACTGACAAAAAAATAGGCATATATCTTTCAGACTCCTCACTTGAATATAGTAAGCAATCTTTTCTTCAGGATGGCAGACTAGGACCGAATTAATCTCTGACTCGATCCTTAAATTGATTGATAAGTATGAATAAGCACTATTAGAGAGGCCAAAAAATGATACAAAGTGAAACTATGCATACAGAATGAAAATCAAAAGAATAAAAGAAAGATAAAGTTATGGAAAAAAACATTATTCTCATTCCTGAAAATCTAGTCCCTGTTAAGTAGACAATGTAGCCACAGTAAAACCATAAAAATGAAACTATAATAATATAGATACAGATATGCAGGAAAATATTACTCCAATCAGGAACTATCCACTGTTATGTTTTGCTGCCATGCTCGACACTCAAATAAAGAGCAAGCATAAGTTCCATGTTAATGATGTGCAGAATAGAAAACAGAATCTTACCATTTCAAACAAAGACGGATCTTCCCTAAAATAGTTAAGCGCCTCTTCTCCACTGAACAGAAAAAAAAAAAGAAAAAAAAACATAAACTTATGCACAAGGTATAAAGCATAACAGTCTTGCTTTAACTCATAACCAAAAAAATTGAGCATTTGGTGATATAAAGCATAGGAGGTTAAATTTGATAAAATGTATCAAAACGCATGTGATCAGAAAGTTATTCTAACGACGGAACAGCCTCTTTGTACAGCGTACATCCATAACCCTCTTCAAACCTTCACAAAGCGGGGAGCCTTGTGCATTGGTACGTGGAAATTATGTGTTAAAACGCAACGTAAATTGGTTTGTGCATCAATGAGAAACAACCAAGTATAACTGTCAAGTGAAGAGCTTTTTCATTAATCATATTAAGACAACAATGTTAAGTAAAGAATAATTACGTGCAAGTGTACAACTTTTCATTAATCATCCTGAAGTGCCCGCCAGATAACCTCGCTCGCATCTGCAGAACATACATCACAACAACACCTTTCAACCAAAAATCGAAAATTCCAACCAAAGTACATTCTAATATGATTCATATAGAGCGAGAGATCAACCTTTTCGAGGAAAGACGATGACTTTGGACGCTTCGGAGAAGAAGAAGTAGAAGAATTTGCAGACTTAACATGTTCAGATGTACCATTCGACTTCACAGCTTTTTGCTTCAATTGATTTTGTGGTTCTGAGCGACTATTGGCTCTCTTTCGTTTCCTAGAACTTCCTTCCTTCATGGGTTTTCTTTGAATTCCAAGATTACTAGGTCCAAAATCCTAAACCTTCTCTCAAACAATGTATAGACTGCTCTGCTCTGCTTCACCCTTCTACTCCTGTGCTGCTAGGTTCCTACAAAAAGGCTACAATTTCGAACAAGGATTGGGCCTTTTGCATGAATTGGGTGAAGCACAGCACGAAATCAAACTTGGCCCATTTAGACCTATTCATGCAAAGTCCAATACACTCTAATTACAGCAAGTAAAAACTAATGCCACTCAACGTAAATGGGGTTTTGATAGACACATTATGTTGATATAAGTCATATAAGCCTCCGAATGAGGAAAAAAATAAGGTTGGGCCTCTAATTCTCGCTCTTTCAATGGCACGACCCAACGACCCTACGTACTCCGCGGCGCCACGATTCGCCTCCGCGTAAAGGCCTCGCCACCGTGCTCTCGTCAACTAGCCGCTCTCGTACGTCAGGGCCTCACGAAGACAACACCAGCAAGCAACTACCTTTTCATCTCTGGCTAATCTTTATAATCGTATTGGAGTTCTCATTGTAGAATTGTCTGTGCCTTTTGTTGTGAGCTTTAATAATTAGGTTTTGCTTCATGAGGCCTCTGAAGGATAAAATATGTGAAAGTTCTTAGCTTTTCCGTTTGGGATAGTTTCAGATGAGTCTGCAAGCGGATTCTCCAGTGCACTCGTCAAGCAGCGATGACTTTGCTGCTTATCTTGACGCAGAACTTGATTCTAAATCTTCGGAGTCATCTCCCAAGAGCCGAGAAGAAGAAGTAGACGAAGAAGAGGGGGAGGAGGAGGAGGAGGAGGAGGAGGAAGAGGAGGAGGAGGGGGAGAAGGTAGCCCAGGTGGAGCTCTGTGACCTTGAAAGCAAGAGGTATTACCATGTTCTCCTGGTTTGAACATGAGCCTCGATAGACCATTGATTGATGCTTAGGATTTTGTTCTTATACCTCATTTCTCCCTGAATCAAATTATGACTGTGTTGTTCATTCTTTTTGTTGGCGCGGGGGGATGGAAGAAGTTGATTTGGGTATACCAGCTACTTTTGATTCATTTTGTGGATTGTTTATATATTTATTTAAGATAGATTTGGAGCGCAAGTGCACCATCACTAGTAACGAAGTTGGCCAATGGTGCCGTCTAACTTTATGAATGTGCATCAATTGAACTGTTGAACTTGGTGGGGATTTTGATCCAACTGTTTTAAGTTTCTTTGTAGGCTTTATGTTTTCTGACCTCTGTAGTAAGAAATTGATACAGGGATGATTGTGCTTAAATGAACTGTCTTATCATTTTTAATTATAATGGATGTTTGTGAATTTGAGTTTTATGTTACCATAACATGGACTGATGTATTCCTTTTCAACTATAGTTGATCATTGCATCTCGTCAGTGTGTCATATTGGTTGATGGGGACTGGATATTCAATCCAACAGTCTTGTTATTTAATTTTGATTGGAAGGCACCATTTTCTTGAATTTGCTCTAAGCGTTTAATTGTTATTCGGTTCACTTATAAATATCGGATCTGAAAATTTTGTTTTGTGAATCAATTCACAGGATAAAAAGGTTTAAGGCTGAGGTATCTGAGAACTTAGAGGATCCTGAGGGTTCAACTTCTCATAGAGCTTTGGAGTTGAACTTAGGTAAAGTATCTTGACTGGGTTCAGTGGATTCAGAACCTTCTCTTTGTATGTTTCTGAGCCATGCTTTGGTTAATCCTATGTACAAAAGGGTCTCAAACTTTTGTACGTGGATGCTTATCTTCTTAATTTGTTAGCTTTCTAGCATATCTATGTTTTCTTTGCTACTTGCATCATATTTTCAAGTGGGTACTTTTGAAATGGTGGTTAAAGAAATTGTATATTCCATTTTGCTCTTAGCCCATGCTAATGGATTTAACTTAGTTGTGTTATTTTAGTATCTGGAGTTATGGTTAGCCTGTTTGATGTGCAGAAGCATCCTCAAGTAAAGATGCATGTACACACCCTGGATCTTTTGGGGACATGTGCATTGTTTGTGGGCAACGATTGAATGAGGAATCTGGTGTCACATTTGGGTACATTCACAAGGTGCTCATTCTTCAACCCAACTGATAGTAGTAATGGCAATTTAGTTCCTGCTTTTTTTTTTCCTCTAATTTCTTCTTTATCGATTCATTTTTTCTGTTACATCAACTGGTTGAAATGGTTCTGATAGAAAATAATTTTAAAGTTGTCTAGCTTTAGATATAAGTTATCACCAGTGAAGTAGCCCGGTTATCAAAAGCTTTTAGATATGCTGACATTCATACACTAACATACATCTGATTTCATCTCTCTTTGCTTTCTTTCATTTCCTCAGTGCTTTTCAACTAGAATGATACCATGTGGGTGGAATTGTACTTACAGGGATTAAGACTAGGTAATGATGAAATTGTTCGATTACGCAACACGGACATGAAGAGTTTGTTGCGTCATAGGAAGCTTTACTTGGTTCTTGACTTGGACCATACTTTGCTTAATTCTACTTTGCTTATTCATATCACGTCAGATGAAGAATATCTTAAAAGTCAGACAGATTCTTTTGAAGGTATGTTCTTTTTACCTGACAGGCATAGTTCTCTGGTAACAAGTATAGTAGTTGGAAAGATGATACTGGATAAATGGTGGATTTTGAGCTTGGCAACTATTTAGCTATTTACCTTGCATTTGTCTTCTTCATTAGATTGCTGTAAATAAAAACTCCTGATAATTTTTATCCATTTTTTGATTGATTGAAAAACCTCGTGGACAGTCTGGTCATTCTGTTGATTTTATACTCTATCAAATGGATAGATGTTTCTAAGGGCAGCCTCTTCATGTTGGACTCCATGCCCATGATGACCAAGCTGAGGCCTTTTGTTCGCACATTTCTCAAAGAAGCAAGCAAGATGTTTGAGATGTACATATACACAATGGGTGATAGGCCCTATGCTTTGGAAATGGCTAAGCTCCTTGACCCTAAAAAAGAATACTTCAGTGCTAAAGTTATCTCACGTGATGATGGAACACAAAGACATCAAAAGGGTCTTGATGTTGTGCTGGGGCAAGAAAGTGCTGTTCTGATCCTTGATGATACTGAAAATGTAAGTACAAATGCTTTATGTGTGTATCACCAAGTACACTGCATGCAAATCATTGTTCCATTGTGGGTCAATTGAAGTGGTAATCTAAGATGTCATTCCTTGATAATATTTTGGCTCAAATTTAGTCGATACGAACGTATTTTCCATTTTTGGATTTTGAACTTTCCTTGTTCTTTACTTCTTTTCCTTTTTAGCCTTATTTAATCAGCTTTAAATGATCTATGTACTTCATTTTAATAGTTGCCATTTGAACCTCACCCAAATATGCTTATGGTCATTGAATTCCCTTCCCATGAAAGGTTAAACTCCTCTTTTTCGTCATTTTAACAGTTGCCAATTGAACCTCACCCAAATATGCTTATGGTCATTGAATTCCCTTCCCACGAAAGGTTAAACTCTTCTTTTTCGTCTTTGATTGTTACCAAGATCTTCAGATATGCTACTATGTGCACATTCATTAGGTCATTCCTTGTGGGCGGTATAAAAGCAACAGATTTAACAATTAGCAAACTTGCTAAAAACTTGGAAGACTCTCCATCCTGGACTGGGAAAGATCGCTTTTTACTTGAAATCAGTTGGACTTAGGTTTGAGTCACGGTGTAGATTTTTAAAAAAATCCAGTCTGGCTTTTTACTTGAAATCAATTGGAGTTATGTTTGAGTCACGGTGTAGATTTAAAAAAAAAAAATCAGTCTGCTTGCTTCAACTTGTTAATTGTAATTACTTACATGAGCATTTGTTAGACTGACAAATTAATTTTATTTGTTTTAGGCTTGGACAAAGCATAAGGATAACTTGATATTGATGGAGAGGTATCATTTCTTTGGTTCAAGCTGCCGGCAGTTTGGGTTCAACTGTAAATCTCTTTCCGAGCTGAAGAGTGATGAAAGCGACTCAGATGGTGCACTTGCATCTGTTCTGAAAGTTCTGACAAGAATTCACCATATGTTCTTTGATGTATGTTGTCTCTTCTTTCCATTTGTTTGAGATATGAAATTCATTGCTTGATTCTTATTTATAACTTTCTCGTAGGAGCTGACAACTAATCTGGAAGCCAGAGATGTGAGGCAGGTATGTAGAATCTTTTTGGCATTTGTTGTTAACTGTGCAATTGTTCCTCTTCGGCTTCTTCACTTTGGTGTGACTATGGAAACTTGGAAGATTAGTGGTATTCATTTGTATGGTTGATACGATGTGATTTAATTGACATTTTTCTATTTTTATCCTACTTTTAATTAAGTTCTGAATTCATTTTTATGGCAAAATGTGGCTATTCTAGGTACTAAAGACAGTTCGGAAGGATGTTTTAAAGGGTTGCAAAATTGTATTCAGCCGTGTTTTCCCCACCCAATTCCAGGCTGATAATCACTTTCTGTGGAGGATGGCTGAAAATTTGGGAGCCATATGTTCCAAAGAACTAGACTCATCAGTGACACACGTGGTCTCGACAGATGCTGGAACTGAGAAGTCTCGGTGGGCACTGAAGAACGAGAAGTTTTTGGTTCATCCACAGTGGATAGAGGCTGCTAATTTTTTGTGGGAAAAGCAACCTGAAGACAAATTCTCTGTTAACCAGACTAAAAAAGAATGATTAAAAAAAAAGGATGTGCTCGAACCCTCTTTGTAGTGACAGATAATCAGCTGGCTGTGTTTCATTTATGAACTTCTGGACATGAAATCCTGAGGGTGCAGCTAACTCATATTTAGTTAATGTTCACTTGAATTTTTGATTAGCGGGATTTGTTCTTGATGACATCAAGTTAGCCTTGTTTTTTACAAAGTTATGTTATATGTATAATACACAGTTAGCCGAGAGTAAAGAGTAGCATCTTATGACAGACTTTTCATTGATCTCATTGTGATGTACTGTAAGAATTGAAATATTGAACAATTGAACAATTGAACAATTGGATAGTATGGACAAGTCTCTGTATGTATTATTGAATTGTTGGGTCTTATTACAATGAAGAAGAAGAAGGTTGCTATGCATCGATAGCAACTACAGAGACACTAGAGAGGAGAAACAGAATGCATCAATGCCCATCCCTTCGCTCCTCCTCTCAGATACTATATAACTAATTGCTACCTCACACATAATCCCTCGGGCGTGAATTGGCCATCCTCATCCTTGCACTTTTTCGGTTGCCCACAATCATAGGATCACTTGACACCTGTCCATTCTCCCTAATAGAATTATTCTCCTCCACGTCCATTTCCTGAATTGCCCTTGTGATATTTCCACTTGTGACATGTACATGTACATGTACACTGCATGCCAAATATTTCCATCAAGGACTAGTTTAGGAAATTGCCAACCAACTAATTTCCTCATAAAGAGCTCTAACTAACATCTATCTTGAGATCTTTCCTAAACAGACGCATATTTGACAGCCAGTATGTCTTTTAGCCTGAAAAGATAAGATCAAGTTTTGGCAAAAGATTGAGCAATTCAAAGTTGTCATCCTTCCTTCAGTCCCAAACAGCAAACATTCTTGACATGGATATGCTACCCACCCAGTTCAGACAAGTCATACTCTTGATGTGTGTGAATTTGAAGGATAGAATCCAAGCTAATTGGTTGATCTAGTGCTAATATCAAGGTAGGTAGGCTAGAGTTTTAAAGGGTAGAATCCAAACTAATTGGTTGATCTAGTGCTGATATAGAAGTGGGTAGGCTAGAGTTGTAGAAAGATGATTCATATTCATACAATATATTAGCTGCTTTTCACGTATTATTGAAAATAACACACAACACAAACTAATATAGCCGCTTATCACTGTACAACATAGTGATTTTTTGTTACAAGGAACAAAATAAGTTTTCACTTGACTTCCTCGTGTTTAAAGAACGTTTCAACATCATATTCCAATATTCTCGGAGAGACAATTTTCAATGTTCTCTTGAGCTTCTTACCATAAAAAATACAACGAATGCACTTGAAACAACAACCACCACCTTGAGGATCTAAGACTTCTATTTCAGTGATATAGATGATTCTATCATTAGTGAGATACACAGTTAGAATTAGTCTGATTATTAGATCCGCACCTTGTGCGGGCCGATGACTACTTGTTCCTATATAAAGCCTTGCACTCTCTCTTCCACACCAGCACACTTCTCTATTTTCTGGTAAAGTCACCATAGTTGGAAAATGGCACCCACTTCTGAGAATCTCATTGCGATGCCTGCAGAGGAGAAGGAACTTACTGGGGTTGGCTGTGAGAATGAGATGAAGAAAAATGGAGTGTCAACCTCAGATAAAGCTGCATATGGGAAAGAAGCCATTCTTGAGAAGCCAAAGGAAGAAGAGGTTGCAGTTGAAGTTGAACCAAAGTCAGGTGTTTCCTTCCCGGTAAAGTTGGATGATGGGAAACAGCTAATCGGTGTTGGTTTGAGGAAGAAGTCCATGCTTGGCTTGGGCATCAAAGTTTATGGATTTGGTAACATATTTCTCTCAACTTCTTTATCTCCATACATGTTGCATTTCTTTGAATGTTAGCATCATTTTGATTCCAATAACAAAAAAATCTTTAGTTCCTGACTCACTTGAGCTGCAGAGTAGATCAATGGCCCCATTTTGGAAGGACGCAAACAACAGAATCATAATAATGTAACTGATCTAGTGTAAAACAAAGCACCGTGTTTTTGCAGTGACATGTATTATACTAACTAGATTAGAACAAATATCAACAACAGATGAGTTAGTACAAACAAGTCAATGATCAAGTAATCTACTTGGTTAGAATGTAGTAGCTATAGCAAAGCATATCATATTCAACATAAGGTCACGAATCACAAGACCGGTTTCTGGAGACAAGTATACCCATTTAAGTTGTCTTGACTTATGTGATGCTAAACGAAGTATGTCAAATTTAAGGGATATATGCTGATGGCGAGAAGCTTAAGGATCTTCTGAAGTCAAAGATTGTTAAGGCACCAGCAAAACCAACAAAGGAACTGTACCAATTGATGATTGAAAGTGATCTGCCAATTACAGTAAGGATGGTAATAGTGTATTCTTCTCTCACCATGGGCATGGTTAAGAAGAGTTTTGATGAAGGTCTTGGAGCATCCATAAAAAAGCTTACTGGTGGGAAGAAGAATGATGAGCTCATAAACAAGTAAAATTTAGTGAACTACCTTCACCTAAATAAGCTACTGCACTATGGTTAATATCTTTTTGTTTCTTAATTATAGGCTCCTAGGACAAGCTTCAGATGATACTAAGCTACCAACTGGATCTGTAATCGAGATTTCTAGACTCCCTGGATACATCCTGCAAACTAAAGGTAAGCATGCATTGGCATGTTATGTAGTTAATAAATGCAGAAATCTAATGCGAGGCTCATGTTCGATGTGCACAGTGATTGATGAGATGATAAGCAAGGTAGAGAGTGAACTTCTCTGCAGGGCATACATCAACCTGTATCTGGGAGACGATCCTTTGGACAAGGATGCCAAAGAAAAAGTTGGATTGTCCATGCTTTCTTTCTTCTAATCACATACTAAAAAGTCTTAAAAGTCCTTCGTGTAGGCGTTAGGGAATAAAGTCCAATTTGATTGACTGACCAACTACTAAGCATGACAGTTAGCAGAAATATTGTGGCCAGTCTATGGTAGAAACTAGGCTTCGACAATTCCCATTTCGCTATGTTATTTGCAGAGCAATATGATGATTCTATATTTTAAGTATTCAAGAAAGTCTATACTTCTCTCTTTCTGCATCAACATTATGCCATTATGGAACTACTCTGTCGAAAAGAAGAGGCACCTACAATAATCACAAAAAAGCAACGGAAAAATCTTGTTGCTCAGTGTGAAAGTTTGGCTCCAAAATGCAGCCAACTATAACATTCAGCATAGGGCAGCTTATACAGCTTACAGGATCTGGTCCATCAACTTCATGGGAGCAATCGCTAAAAGCCATAAAGAACCTTCCGAGGGTCCAGCTGCCCACTGCAATAACTTGATGACACAGTGGATAGTTCTTGGTGACCCTTCCACTCTTCAAAAGGTTTCAAGACAATTGAGTTTTCAATGGCTGCAGAATCCACGCACAACATGGATTTATAGTCCTCGTCCCCCAAGTCCGGGATAGCCTTTGCCTTTTTATCCCAAGGATTCCACACAACTGCATATCAACTATCCCACATTATATGCAAGTAATGAACTCTAATATACATGATCAAGAGAAAATAAGAAAATCTAACAGATATGATATCAGCAGAAGCATTTTAGAACCTGCATCTGGCATGCCATCTTTTCGAAGAACTAACGTTCTCTTCTTCTCATGGTCTATGATGGCAATCTTTGTTGGGGAGCTCAAATATATTCTGTCAACCTGAAATAAAAAAATCTCACAAGCTATAGATACAATGAGAATATGTCTGAATTCAAACGGAGCTTAAATGATAGGGCATAGTTTCGACATAACCTTGGAAATGACTAAATATTTACAACTTAAAACATGTATTTTCATAACAATGGTTTGAGATTCTGGTTGAATTTCAAGGAAACACAAATCTCATACCTCGTCATCAAAAGTAATTGCATCTGCCTGCTCAGTGAATCTTTCTTTCCGCCTTAGATTGTCAAAGTAATCAAGTGTCTCCAATCCTTCAACTCGCACTTCACTGCAAGTCAAAAACATCATTCATCTCATCTGGAAAACATAAAAGGGAATATCTTCCTACTTCTTAGCTACTAAATCCGTTTCGCAGATCATTTTGGATAGGTGAGAAATATTTAGCAATAATCATACAAACTGAAACAATATTAAACTTGTACCCGTAAATCATTATGATCAAGATGAAAGGTTTGAAATTTGAAGGACCTGATATCTGAGACAGATAAGTAGTTACGCAGCGCAAATGTAAAAGAAAAGGCCTTGCTATCTGTGTTTCTCACACGTGGGATCAAAATAAGTTTGCCAGCACTGAGAGAGATACGAAGCCGTAACTCAAAGCTACAGAAAATCATAATGCATAATATTCGTTAGTTCAAGTAAATGATCCTTAAGCAATACCCTTGTGTGGGGGCTGCTTCAAATTGCAGGCATACCTACGTGGCCAGATCTTAAGATCCTCCTCTGTGGACTTTAATATAAGATCGACACTCGATTGATTGTTTGCTGGGGGCAAAGGTGATGGATCATTATCAAATGACCATAATCTGTTCCTTGCAAACCCATGTTGCTCCAGTGAACCAAGATGTCCAAACTGAAATAAGAACATCAATTTAGAAAACAATACTAATATAAGCTTAAACCTGACATATGTTCTACTAGCAGTCGAACCTGAGGAAAGCAGACAGGTATACCACCCCTGATAGCTTTTGGTGCCTTCCAAATAGCCTGCAAAGAATAAAAATGCCACCAGAATGAGGTTTAAATTGTATATGTTGCTTTATCACACATAACAGTAGCCTGGTATATATATGTGAGGCTTAAATAAAGTTTGATCATTAGTGAATCAATGACTAGAGTACCATCAGTTGTTCATCAAAAGCAGAGCGAGATTGATGAGATAAAGAATCAATAACATAAATGATTTTAAAATATATTCCATAAATGTCGTGTTTATGCATTGACCTCAACCTTCTAAAGTATACGATCTTGGAAGTAATTGACTCTGTCAGTGCCAGTCACAACAGTTGCGTAAAGGATATGAGAATGAGGTTATATCTGATTCACGAAAAGTACACCCCCCTGTATATTCAGTCATTTATTAATAACAGCAAAAGGAGCCAAAAAAAGAAATCAACCTTGCTGCTCATAAATAGTAGTTCTTCTCTCTTATCATTCTTCCAGGAAACAACTTGACCACCATATAGAAGCACCTGAAAACAACCGTAGGAATAAAGTTGGGTAACCACGAAAAATTAAGAACTATCAGAGTAACCTGTTGAAGTGTTTTCATTTGCTCTGCAGTTCAACTAACTGAGAATCATAATAACAGTAGAGTAGCACAGGTGATATAAACTTCTGACTTATGAAAAATAGTTGAATAATAGTTCTCCAACTTGTTTAAGGTACATATGCGATTACAATCTTCAAACAGGCTTCAATCAGATGTATGGAAACTCCCAACAGGGGAAGCCTCAAAAGAAAACTACTGTTTCTCATATGTAACAGATAACAAAGCCTTCATCAATCTTTAGGAGCAAACTGTTCATGCTCCATCAAAATTTTCTTGCTTAACTCCTTTCAAATGCTTCATGCATGCATCACGTCTCCATTTTATCAGACTTAATCAGGGAATTTCACGGCTTTTCTCGTCACTGTAAATCTTTTCCAACTTTATAACAGAGATTGACTCTAATTACATATTTGTATCGATATTATTCTCCATTCAACCGTTCTATTTCCACTACCAGATGCCAAAATTCTCCCCCCATTTATGTGAGCATCATCTATAGGTAAGATAAATAGAACTAAACGCGTTCCAATCGCAACAAACAAGAATAAAATCACTCAATTACATCCAATATCAAAAGGGAAAATATGAAGCAAATTGAGTCTCAGAATTTGACTCACCTCAACTGATGAACCAGTAGGCTCAGTCAAGATAATCCTGGGCAATCCATCACCATCATGGACTATACTCAACGGCATCGGTTTCTGCTTCAACCTTGCCTTTATGATCCCTCCAACTATGGGTAACACTTTCCCTTTTTTCCACTCCAGCTACACCCAAAGAACACCACCCACAAAGAAAGAAATCAACTTTCTCACCCACCAAAAACAGAGAACTATAAGCAAAAACAATACGAACATCCCCAGCTCACCCCACACAAACAAGTACAGATTGCAGAATATGGCGATAGACAGAGACAAAAAAGAAATGGGTGTTACAGACTGACTAAAAACATGCAACTAATTGACGAAAAATGGAATAATTATGGAAAACAAATAAGGGGATGGGTATGCTTACTTTTGTTGTTGCTGCTTAAAAAAAATATTAAAAGAAAGAGAATTGTTATCGGCTTCGAATTCGAAGAACAGCCCACCAACTCCTAGCTCTAGACAAAAGCATACGTGAATACTATATCCCCAGATATGTATATATAAAGAGAGCAGATATGTCATAATATATATATATATATATATATATAAGTACTGTCATTAGATGCTCTGTTCCATGGAGTTGTAAACGTGTGCTGGTCTCTTTCTCCTTTGTTATACAAAAGCGGTAGGCGACAATCTGGTGCATGGCTTTTTATGAGTGCGTGAGTTACACGTGCGGTCGTTGTATTCTTTTATCGATATTTCATTGCGTGCGGTCATTGTATTCTTTATCGATATTTCATTGCATGTATACTGGGATACAAAGTGTCCTGGCTTATTGGCAATAGCTGACTGTTGCTATTGATCATATTAGTTGATTTGATCAGCGGATTGCATTAATTATTTGTTAGAGATATTTGATAAAATTAGTTGTTTATTATTAATTATTTATATATAAAATAACTTATAAGAATATGATTTTAAAATCATTTTGTAACGTCCTTTATGATGCCCTTCAAAGTCAATAATGAATTCTTTATTTAACTTCTAAAAAAGTAAATTATATTTACTTTAATGAATAAAAATCAATAATATTAATTAATTAATTAAATTATTTATTTTAATAAAATATAATTCATAATTTATAAATAAATATCATATAAGAGATTAACATAAATTTATTTAATTATTTTATTTACAAAAAATATTTTTAATTTTATTTAATTTATAACTATGGTCAATAATAAAAATTAATTGCATTTATAAAAAAATTTACTGTTAAATTTATTTAGTTTATAACTATTATCAATAATAAAAATATAATTGCATTTCTATTAATATTAAAAATTTTATATTTTATTTTAAAAATACAAACTAAAAATTAAATTAAAAATAGAAATTCATTAATATCTCTTCCCAAAAGTCCCAAACAAACAAAAATTTGAGAAAATTTTGTACAAACAACATAAAACAAAAGAATAATAAAATAAAAAGATACGAATCATTCTCAACTGTAAAACCTCACCACTGTGCATAACTGTGTTCATTATAACAAAATGTAAGATTGTCATAAACGAATCAGCTAACTCCAAACACTGCATTCATTGAGCTTTTAAAAAATTACCTGGTTGGGTTGAATCAGCCAACTCAACCAGCTCTTAATCAAACAAATAAAGAGCCTTTCAATATGGGTTAAACAAATAATCTGAGTCAAACAACTGATAAACAGTTGAAAAGCTCTTCACCAAACATGGCATGTATAAAAATTTAATTACATTCAATTTTATACTTAAAATTTTATCTTAATTATATTTAAAATATCAAACTAATTGCATACATAAAAGTATTAAACTTATTAAATAAAGACCAAAAGCTAAGAAAAGATGATAAATAATAAAATTAATTAATTTTTAAATTAATTTTTTTTTAAAATTTGACTTAAGGAATGACGGGTATGAATAATATGTCAAATACTTTCTGCTACTTGGGAGTTCCTATTACTGAACATAAACTAAAGTTTAACAATTGCCTTTCTATTATTGAAAGGGTTAAAACTAGGGTCTAGGCTTGGCAAAATAGGTTTCTATCCTATGCAACCATAGTAACCTTTATTATTTCAGTCCTCAGTAGCCTTCACCTTCATTGGATTAAACATGTCGCTCTCTCAAAGAAAGCTATAAAGGAGCTGGACAGAATTATGAAAAACTTTTTATGGACTGAAACTTCTGTCAATTCCAAGAGAGCTAAAATTAAGCGGAGTGATATCACGATGTCAAAATAGAAGGGGGGCCTTAGGATCATTCCTATAACACAAATGCAGGAACTTTTGATGTGCAAACAGCTATGGAGATTGTATACTAATCCTGACGCAGCATGGATTCAATGGATCCATGAATATTACTTGAAGACTATCAACTTTTGGCAGCTGGATTGTTCTAGTGTAACATCTCGTCCCTATATTAAAGGTGAGGACCCAAAATTTCAGTACATGTGAGCTCAAAGAGAAATTAAGATGCATCATATTAGCACATATGCACATAAATACGGAATGTTTTGCATAATATTTTCGCATAAAGAGTGGTACATGTATTCATTGACAACTTCCGGGTAAAATTGATACTAAATGTGATTTTATTGAAAATGAGAAGTAGAAGGAATAGAAAGAGTGATCTTGGTATGAGTTGTGATAAGGAAAGATGTAGAAACAAGATTGATAGTGATCTGGAAAATGTTTACTGAGAGTACTTCGGTATGTTAGCTATAACGTTTTCTCTAGTTATCCAAACGAGATGATTCTTGATTTGGATTAAACTAGAAACATATGGCTACATATCTTATGAAGACATCGAATTTCAATTCTGTCTCTAAGAATCTTAAAAGTTGGCATGAAGTTAAAAAAATTTGGTGCAAAATGTTGGCGTATGAATGGGAAATTCGTCTATGGACTTTAAGGGCAAATTTGGGATTGATATAAATATATTTTAGCAACATTGCCTTCTGAAAAGTTGTAGATCTTTTATTTATCTTTCCAACGGTATATAGTATGAAAAATTTGGACATCGGAGTCAAAAGTTATGATCCTTATAAGTGGAGACATTCTGGGCAAAAATCAGACATAGAAAAGTGAACGATGGAAAAGTGAACGATAGAAAAGTGAACGATGGAAAAGTGAACGATAGAAAAGTGAACGATCAAAAAGTGAACGATAGAAAAGTGAACGATAGAAAAGTGAATGATAGAAAAGTAGAAGGAAGAAACATGAGACGATACGGAGGTAAGACGATATAAAGTGATTTTGGCCAAGGTTCCTTCTGGAAAATTGTAGATATCTCTTTTATCTTTCCAACGGTATATAGTATGAAAATTTTGGACATCGGAGTCAAAAGTTATGATCCTTATAAATGGAGACATTCTGGGAAAAAATCAGACGCAGAAAAGTGAACGATAGAAAAGTGAACGATTGACATGGAGCAACAAATGGTATGAAGAACTTGGAATCTAATGCAGACTCTAAGATGTTTAAATGCCCGATGGAAGTTGTGCTTAGTATACTATTTTGGACAAGAGAAGTCCAAGAATATTAGAAGTATATCTTTGGCAAGACACTTAAGTTTAAAAGAACATAAGCCTATAAGGAAGGATAAAATGGACTTTTTGGACTCATTAAGGG